>VZRU01018604.1:649241-675974 GCA_013398155.1 Pedionomus torquatus
AAAAAGAGAAAAAAAAAGGTATCCTAAATAAATAGGTGTTTAACATTAATCTCAATATTGACATAATAGGAGGGGGAGGTTTCAGAAGAATTAGAGAAGCATGTTAGCAATCATGCCCCAAGTGCCTTGAGGAGACATTAGGGAACCATGTATGAATGGTCGGAAATTTCTTTTAGAGGCTGACTCCAAGGTAATATTGCTCTTCTCTGTTGTATTACACGATGCAAGACAAAAGTCTAGCTGTACACCAGTATATACTGTATAAGTAATGCAGTGTTTTCTTTCCAGTTAGTTCAAAGATATTCTTTCCTTAATACCATGAATTTGTAACCATATTTTGAGTTTCCTACAGAAAGCCTAAAGACCACTTTTGCTTGTCAGGAAGTGTCAAATCTTGCCTCTAAGTAAAATGAAGTTTTTCTCAACAAGGTTACCACACCTTAAAGTTTTAATTCAGCCTATTATAAAGTGTACTTTTAATGACCTGTTATACTAGTCTTTTAATAGCCATATATTTGTACCAGAATATCTACTTATTTTCTAATTGGACGCAGAATTAATTCTATACAGGAATAAAGATGGAATAATAATAAAGGTAATGTGTTACAGTTATTTAGCTTATAAATAGTGTTTGTTTTAAAGCATTGTTGAGCCATTGCTGAGAATATTGCATTTCTAGAACGCTTCAAAGGAAATATCATATGAAAACTGTACACAAAGCCCAAACAGACACTATAACCTCATAACGCCAACACCTGCACAGATGTTCCATTTTTGCTTTTGTCCCAGTTTAACCAGGGAACATATATCCTATATCAAATGAAAGAAATAAGAATCTACCCATGAACAACAAAACAAATGCAGTGTGCTAGTATCCAATTGTTAAGTTTAAATATTTGTAGATGTTTTTCTGTAATGGTGTGTCCACATCATCAAATTCTGCTGGAAGACTTTGTTCCTTATAGCTGCAAGCTCATTTTCCCTCCATGAGTCATTATCAGATGCAGGTCTGAGTAACTGAGCATATGAGAATATAAAAACAAAAACAACAAAAAAAAAAAACAAAAAAAAAAACAAAAACAAAATAAAACCAACTTAAAATGTTTATACAATGTCCTGATTTCACAACATTTCAAATAAAAATTTATCCTTTTTTTCAAGTTGAAAATATTTGTCCAACTGAAAATATTTTCATAGAAATTTCATTACTGTGCAAATCCCTGTAAAATCAAGAAGACCTTTTCATGAATTTTTGTGAGTTTTGCTGTTGGTATTTAAATGGTAGTTTAGTAGTTTTTCCAATTACTGCTCTGAAGTGAAGAATAATTCTGGTAAGAGAAACAAGTGCTTTGGTTGTAGCTGTGAGACTAAACATTTCTAGACACTGATTTGTGCTTCTTTAGCCAAGGGATGATTCCAGCATGCACAATGTCTGATTCACTGATGTGTATAACCTGCATGTAGGAAACAAGTTTTCAAGAGAATTGATTTAAGCTTTTCACTATTGCAAACCACACATAGTGAAACCCCAGTCCACCATCAAGACAATACTGTGTTTTTTCAAGAGCTATTATCTTACTCTGAATAGGCATATTGATTTCAGAGGCATTTAAGAGGCAGAGAGCATTTATCTTTGATCAAACCACTTTCTTAAATTTAATTATTGTCTTCCTCCTAAAAACATGTAACCTAGCATGATGCAAAGTTAAATACACAGTCCTCCTCTTTTTAAGTTAAATGTGTTCAATACTGTTGAGCCTTTCTTCCCTGTGTTTGATGTATAAACAAATGAATAAAAAATGAACTTAATAAATCACTAGTGACAGGTTCAAGAGAACTCTGCTGTTCTTTTTAACTGAATGCTAAACAAATATGGTTAAACGTATAAAAGGAATTTGGTAATGAGGGTGTATTATTGCTTTGAACTGTTTGTAACCTCTGTCATTCTTTTGTAAATTTTGATGAAAATCAAGTGCTGGTCTTGTCACATTGAAATCAGAACAATCAATTAAACTGCATTCACTTTACCTTTATCTTGCTGGTGTTTACCTGGTTTGTATATGTTTCATTTTTTCTTAAGTCAAGAGTAGCCAAATTTTAATACTTACATATCTCTTTTGAGGCAGAGCAACTCTTTCTGCTGTGAACAGTGGGATTCAGACCCAGATTAAATTACCCAAATTTTTCTCAGCCTACAGAGCAATATGTCAAAGTTCCAATTTCAGTAAACAGAGATGTAGGCTCAAATCTGTTGCCTCTGCATAGGTCTGGCCTGTAACTGTCTTTCCATAAGGGTGGATGTGGGTCTGCCATAGGTTCTGTCCTTCTTCCTCCTGACCTGTGCAAACATCTCAGATATTCTAAGGCATTTCCCATACCTTTATATGATGATAGATAAAACTAAGTTTCTAGATCTCTACCTAACCTAAAGAGAATTTAAACACTGAAGACATGTGCAAACATCCTCATACGAACATCTCAAATTCATGTAACCCACAGGAATTAATTTTCCCTTATCAAGGTCAAAGTTGTTTTGCCTTGGATTTAAGTTACTTCAGGACTGTTTTTCTCAAATTCCAGGATTTGAGAAAAGAATTTTATCATCAAATTTATCAGATGAATCATATAAAACAACACAAAATATTCTGGGACCAAAATTGCTATTCAAAGGAAAAAAATAGTAGTAGATAAAGATTGCCCCTGCCCAAAGGTCAACTCCTTTTTCAGAAATGTAGAGTTAGTTTCAGGTTTATCTAGAAAAGGCTTATAAATCAGGTTGCTTTCATAAAATACTATTCAGAATGCTAATGTTCTAACAGTTAGTTCATGACATCAGATCTCTTAATATCTACAGATAAGAACCTTTTGTAATAAAGAATTGTGTGTGGAGGGGGGTTTTACGTGTGATTTCTTCTTCAAATTTAGAAGTCCCAAACCCAGTGTAGCTGTCTTATGTGATTAAATCTAGGCCCCCTTTCATCAAGACTGAAAGAAATTTTCTCTTTTTCATGGTAATTTATATCTCTCAGGTTATTGATTATATTACTAAATAAAATATGGAGTCTCAAATTCTGGATCCTTCAGCCTAAAGCAAGGTCAGTAAAATGACTGTGCAAGGCAATAATACACCTTTAAAAAAGATATTTATCTTAAATATAATAACTGGACTCTACTTTCTTGCAGAAAGAAGTCAATACAATTGGCATTGTCTTGGTTTTTTCACATTCCAAATATTTTTTTTCAGACAACATTTAAATCCAAATTAATCGTATTGCTCTTCTACTTTTTTTAGCATGGGCAAACAGGATAGAAGATAGCAAGTAGTCTCTTGATTAGAAAAATGACTGTATAAACAATACATTCATCAAACAGGGAGCTCCATTTCCACCTCTACAGAATGTTCTTCTGATGATAGGTCACCAAGCAGAAAAGTAAAATTTATGGTGATTAATCGCCATGATATATTCCTTAAGGCCAAGCTATTCTCATTGAACTTTCTTATTAACGTATTAACTTTCCTCTCAAACTTGATTCCTTTCAATTGTAACCTCACTGAGCTACTGGATAGTTCCAATGAGGACTCTGGCTATTATTGAGCAGTATTTCAGCATCTATGCAAGTTGCATTCACATTCCTCTGTATTAGCTGCCTCATCCTTTCCTATCTTTCTATATGGCTACACTTTAAAGTCTCATATAAACATTTCTTTACAAATATCGAGTCACAACCAACTGTTAAACAGGTTACTGTAGTTTTAAGAATAAATAATATTATACAGATCCAGAAAGATCCCTCTTTTTCTAAACACTGATAGCTGACAGAAAAGCTTCTTATATGTAACTTTCTTGTATTCTAGGGGGAAAAAAAAGGCTTTGTAAAGTGAACAAGGAAGTTTTTCAGTAGAAGCAATAATGAAAAGTGGTTTCGTTTGGTTGTGCATTTCATATCTGAATTGTGATATTACATTTTCCTGTGTCAAACTTCCTATATTCTCCCATTACAGCATCTGAAGCTTTCTTCTGCATTCCTTTCTGGGATTCTGCCAGTTTTGCACATACTAATTTGGCCAGTTAATAAAAAGTGTTAATTGCCTGTCTAACCTCTGCTCTTGGCCCCTGTGTGAACTCCACAAAACTCTTCACCTCTCAGCTGCTGGTTTGTCAAACCAATGACTGTGGCCCTGTACAGGCTTTCTGTGGAAATTTAATATTTTTCCAGATATTTTTCCCTCTGAAAAAACTGGTAAATGTTCAACAGTGATCCAAATCTGAAGGGGAGAAAAGGAAGGGAGCAAAGAGATAGGAACTTATCTTTATATTCTAATACATAATGATTATGGCTGCATAAGAATTATTTTCTTTGGATTCCAAAATTAATCTTTAAAAAGACACTTTTTTTTTTTTTCTTTTTCCTCACAAAAAGATGTGAAATGTAAGAGTGGATAACCTTTTAAAATTTTATTCTCTATTGACCAGCTCATATCTGCAAGGAATCTTATTTTCCTTTCTTCACTTCTGTAGAGACTCCATTTAGCTGCTCAGCATCGAGTTTGATTTTTGAATACACTTAACTCTTTTGGATTACCTACATAAAAAATGTAAGTGTACCAACTGAATTTTGCATTAGGTCAAATATTCTCTGATGATGACTTAATTTTTTGGTCCAGTATAAAATTGATGTAAATTGATAGCAGATCAGAATTTTCGTACTAAATAGTAACTTTGATCTTATTTTTCACAATTATATATCTACACAGATAGAGCTGCATTTTTATTTTGACTCATCTTTGTGGGAAAAAGTTATCCGTGTATAGAAGTACTTGTCTGGCAATAATAATTTGCATCAACCTGCTAAATATTTGAAAGCAGCAGTAGGACATGTTAACAAGTTTTGAGACACCTCTAGTTTACAATTATTTTTGAAAGGCTCAATGGTCTATTGGACCCAAGGATATTTTCCCAAGGATCGATTTGAATCTACGGGAATAGTAGACTAGTAGTAAAATGAATGTTTTTAAGGAGAGAAGTATGTACTTATTTAATAACATGCTATTATAATTTGTAGCATACACAATGTCAAGGTAAAAAAGCCATGAATCTAAAAGTGCATTGTATTCTTTCTGACTCCTTTGTGTGCGATTGGCTTTGAATTTTCAGGAAAAATGCTGTTTTTCTTCACTCAATCTGAGTTATTTTAAAATGTTTCCTCTATGAATAATTATTTCAATATTCACTTGACACTAGCACAATATTTATTTTCACTCGAAGCAGAAATATTTTTTTTTTTAAATCAGGAAATTACATATTGTCACTTTGATCTTTCTAAAGAACTTAGACCCACTGACAGTGATTACTGTAGATCTGAGCAGTCTTAATACTTGGAACTTACAGTTGTTTTTCATGATTAAGAGAAAATAAATGAACTGCAATTGCAGTCATTCAAGAGTGCCATTCAGTCATTAACACCTTCTTGCCCTTGTAAATTAAAACAAGAGGATCTTGGCTAGGCATTTCCCAAAGCTTGTTTATAGGCAAAGCATAAAGGATTTTGTCTAGCACTATGTGAATTTAAAGAGCTTTTCAGGTTAATGTTTTATGGGCAAATTTGTTGAATTTACTAAGCTTAATATGTATGAATAAATTAATCATAGTATAAATATGTATCTGTGAATTAAACCTTAGCATGCATTATATTCATGGAATTGTTAGGCATGTTCTCTTATTCTTTGAATACCTAGCCAGCTGATTCTAAAATTATTAATTAATTTGGAATATGGTAGCTTTTCTTATGAAAATCCTGTAGAAAAAATCCATCGTTCAGTCTTCTGAAAAATTCACTGAGTTATCAAGCAGAAAAAAGATCATGTGATTCATGTGACTAACCACACTTTATTAAAAATGAGCAGTAAGTGGCTGAAGCAAACAGTTGGCAAGAACTCATATGCTAAAAGGCAGAAGCTGAATAAATTCAGTAAGAGTAGACTTTTGCAGTTATAACAGAGCACTGTAAGCAAGCAACAGGACAGAAAACAACATTATGTAAATGTAGTAATGTTAATTAACTGTCTTTTGGAAGAATTCCAACATTGCAATTGTAATACTTTAAGCATACAATAGGTGAGATATCTACTGTTTCATAAAGAAGCCAACTTTAATTTCTCTCCAACTGTTAATGTTGGGTTCAATTTGAATCAATAAACATTAACAGCAAGATTACTTAGATAATCCTCAGTTGCTGGAAAAGGCCACTAATTTTCAAATGAGCAGTAACGGTGTATCTGTGAATTTATTTTTCTTGCTAGTATCTTCTCTGTTGCAGATATTTAACAAAGACCTGATATTTATCATAACTTAAATAGGGTAAGTAGAGATGACTTGGCTGAAATACACAGTCAGCACAGTAATAAAACTGGGAAGAATTTTATTTATCATTTTGCTACATGAATAATACACCCATAAATTGAAGATATATTAAAGACTGGTAAATGTGGTTGGGGGAAAGGGAAAGCAGTTCCCTATAAAGGAAGTTGCTTTGCTCAGAGAATATGTCAGCTTTTAAGAATAATAAGAAAGATGGCATTTCCTACCTTAGTCTTTTATAAAGCTTCCTGTTACTCTCATTTTTTGTAAGTTAAATTGACAGTAAAGTTAGTAATATATTTCACAGAGTTTCTAATACCACTGGTTTGGGGAAGCAGAAGGAAGGTGGGGGTGGGGGGGGTGAGACCAAAAACTTATCCTAGATTGCTGTCAACAATGGCTCTAAAAAATGAGAATATTGGTTTTTTCCAATTCTTTCTCTTATCATCCTTTTTAATTGTCCTAACCTTCAACAATAACTATTTAAACCTTTTACAAATTTCGGACAAAATGAATGAAGGGATAAAAAACAGAAGCCCTGACCAACAGAGACATCACAGGAATATTTTGTATCCTCTTCAGGATGATGGAATCCATATAAAGGATAACTTTTTCAGCGACAATATATACATATATATATAAAAGCCTTCAGGAGTCTGCAGAGAAGTGATGTCAGAAAAGTGGAACAATTACTCTCTTCAAGCTGAGTTGTCTGAGAAACCAGAGATACAAGAGTTGGTTTTCATCTTTTTCTGCAGTGACATATAGAAATATAAGAAGTACCTCCTATTAAAGGTTACAAAAAGTCCAATAGTCTCAGTAGCTACTTTATCTCCCATGGTTCCTTTTTTTTACCAAGAACAGTCTTTTTTTTTCAGACAATGTTTTCCTTTCTTCTGTCCTTCCATTATTAATTTCTGGATATTGCTTCTTTATATTGAGAGAATTTGTAAATATCTAAGGAAAGTCTAATCACCATAATTAGTTTATACAACAAAATCATTCATCCCATGTCATAAAAACTGGTATGTAATGCAAATAAAGTAAACAAGATGAACTTACTTATTTTGTACGTAAAGGAGATGGGTAAATGCTCAAGACACATAAATTCTGCTAACTCATATATCTCCCAATTGCATCACTGCTTCCTTGTAAGAATTAATCTAAATCTGAAGTAAACTAAGTCTGCTAACAAAGTAGACCAATTCAGATCAATCCTTTTGAGTTAAATAGAAAATGAAATAAATCAAAATATTACTAAAAATTCCAGGAAAGATAAAGCTTAAGGAAAGTTTCATATTACTGTGCCAAACTGAAGATTGTCTGCTTTTCCCATATAAAGTTCTGCATTGAAAATACTCTGCTGGTAACAATGATATATAAGCCATCCTCTGTAACTAAGAGGTGATATTTAAGTTGTCTTCCAGAGAAAACATTTCAAGAGTTAACATGCCAGCAAGATCTTTAATCTCTTACTGCTGCCTAGTTGTTTTCAGCAGACTGAACACAGCATCATTTCATACTCACTTCATGTTTAGGAGGTTGCCTTCCCAATTCTCAGAGCTGGAATGTGAAAATGAAAAGAAATACTGAACTAGATTCTTAAATGTAAGCTTGACATTTCTAAATGTTGATAAAATGTGCCGTAGAAGGTGGATAGCCACTTCCTCTTGTCCCTTGAGATCTGTGACTGAAGTACAAAGAGGATATTCTTAACCATATTTTCCCTTGATTCAGCATAATTATGGAAAAGAAGATTTTTTCCTTTATTTCTTTTTCCTTTTTTTTTTTTGTTAAATTAATATATATTAAATAAATAGGTTTACAAAGTGCTGCATTTTTTTGGTCTATATCCTTTCCAAAATATAGACTTCCTTCCCTCTCCTTTGGTAGTGATGAATTAGCTTAGATTGGAAACCCAGAAAGGAAAAATGCTATCATGAACCAGTTATCTCACCCAGTTTTCCTAGCAGCTGGTTGGATTTAAGCACAACCTGTAGAATGTAGCTCAAAATGTCTATGTCCTGTTGTGTCTCTCACTCACATTTATTTTAATTACTCTTACTACTTTAAAATTAATTTATTTTAAAAGCTTGAATTCAACCATATTCAGCCTCCAAGTGCTGGAACTTCTTATGCCTTTGTATGCAAGACTGAGCAACCCCACTCACATTTCTTTTACTTGACTGAGCACCTGTGTTCTGACTAAATCACCTTTTAACTTTCTCTGCAGATATGCTGAATCGATTGAACTGTTTAAGCCTCAAATAATAATACTGGTTTTCTTCCACAGAGTTTTTACGTCCCTTCTTTGAACTATCTTCAGCATTTCCATATTGGTCTGTATGTGGATGCTGGAAATAGACACATCCTTTCAGAGGTCTGTTTCTTGCATACTAAGTCAAAACCATTTCACTATTTTAACTTGGCAGTCTTCTTTTATGCATTCATGGACAGTATTAGCCCTTTTGCTCCAGTATGAGACTGGAAGGTAATGTTAAGGAGGTTCTGTAATGATTTCAAGTAGTTTTCTGAAACCCTGCTTTCTGAGGTTATATCTTTTTCTGTAGGTATAGATCTAGTTCTTTGTTCCCATTGCTATTACCCTTATTGAGGTGTGTTAAAATACTTTTGGTAAGTTTGTGACCATTTGTTTAAGAATGACTGAGGTAGTCAGTCACTTTTCCTCCTCATTAGTTCCACCCCAAATGCATCTAGCATAATGTTCATAACATCATCTAATACAGACACTTTATAAAATGTTCTATGAGTGGAACCCCAGTAGAAAAAGTCCCACTTACTGCTCTCTATCCACTTAAAAATAGCCTGTCCATCTATAAACTGGTTTTAAGCCATTTATTAAGTGTTATGTTATTTTTTTCTACAGGTTTTTAATCAAGACATGGTATGATAGTAAACCAAAGATCACTTTATCAAGGAAGAAGTTGTGAACAAACTGAGCTACATTCTTGATAATAATATGGGAATTGTTATGAAACTAAATCCAATCTAATTTGTTGGATGTTGACTTTACTTTTAGTTATTGATAGGACTGCTATCGTTGCACCATATTTCTCTGATCCTTTTAACAGGGAAAAGAGGTCACTGGTGTTATTGAAACAAGGTTCTCTGCTACCCTGTAAATTCATTTATCTATGTAGTCAAACCTGAAGTGAAGTTATAGTGTATCCAGTCTAGTACCATTATCAAGCAGGTTTGGGAAGAATAGGCCAATAGCACCATATCTCTTAAAGGAGAAAGCATGCCAGAGCAACAGGTAAGCCTGCTTGGCAGTTCAGGTAGTGTGTCAAGTGGCACTGTGCAAAGCCTGCAGGACTGTAGCCAAATACGTCTCATGGATTTTTAGGTGCCAAACTATTGGTGACTAGGTGCTAAAAAATAGCCTACATCAAGTCAAAACAAGATCAGCCTACTCTTAATGAAGTAGTTGTATGCAAATATAACACCCACAACCTGCTGGAGAGTTCCTGAGCACAGCAATGAAGATAAGCACATTTAGATATTGCTGTCATCCCAGGTTTTCTTATGAACCCTTGGAAAGTATATACTCTCTGTGAATTGCTTAGTGACTCAGCTAGAGACATGGGGATCAGATATGTAAGTTCCAGTTACTTGTTCTCTGTCTATATAGGATATGAGTTTTAAGTATCATATAGCATATAATGAAAAGGCAGAAGGATTTAACTCACTTGAGTAATCCTATTTCCTAACATTCATTATCAGTAACTTCACAGCTGCTGTATGGCATACTTATTAAAATAAAAATTAGGAGGAGAAATTTGTTGATGTCAGATTTATTCAGAGCGGCAAGACTTAACACCTGACGTATCTAGGTAATTAGAGGGGGGCTCTAGCAGAAGGTTAGACCTCAAATATTACATAGGGCTTGGCATGCTGAGTTGACTCTTGAACAGTGTCAGGAATTTTTCCAGTAATATTCTGCACTAACATTATGCAGAGATATTTGAATAGTTTCTCAGAGTCTTTGGGTTTTTTTTCTCCAGATAATCATCTTCCTTTATACTGTTGCCTCTTTAATCACAGGTAAGTGACTAAACAGAAGTACACTTCTTTCAGGAGAAGCATGTATGTCAGGGGAAATTTCTGAACAGAGACAATATCGAGCACATGCTTATATATTTCACAAATTTGGAAGTGATACCACCAGTGATGTATTTTTTAGGTCCACTGTTCTGTTCTTTTTTCTGAGAATGCTTGGGTTTTTTTTAAATAAAAATGGTGCATTCCAGAGTACACCTACTCAGTAGTCTTTCTGGAATGAAGAAGGAGCCTGGATTTGTTTGGAGTACACTTTCCTGTTGTGTACTGCTCTCCCTTCTGGGAGTGATATCGTAAAGAAGAGAGGTCTTCTAGGTGTCTTGTTTGGCATAAGTTCAGTAGCCAAGAGGTACTTATGTCAGAAGGATAATTCCAAATGCCACATTTGTGCCTGCATCATTCTGGCGCAGACTGAAAGCCCATTCAGTCCTACAGTGCAAATCAGAGTTATACACGGATACAACTGCAAAAGTTATTCTGGTAGCTATAGAGTAAATAAGTGAATCTACTATAGCCCCCCTCCCACCCCATTTCAAACCAATGTGACTATTGAGCAATTTTAGATTAATTTTATTGGTCAGAAATGCCCAGGAGATCAGGAAGTTGCTATTCACGATCTCTTTGTACCCCTGTAATGGAGAATTGTAATGGAGATTTGCATTGGTACTTGGTCAAAATAGTCAGGAAAGAAGATGAAATAACTCATCTTCTCCAGTCTGCTACCCACAGGAATGTGTATAGAAATATTAGTGGACTTGGGATCAGAAAAAAGGAGAGCATGGCATTTGGTGTACAATCCTAAATTAGTTAACAAAACTGGGGAGGCAAAGACAGAATACTTGCAGGAAGAACAGTCTCTAGTTGTACCAAAAGTGATATCTTCTCTAAAGGTAGTCCCATGCATGGCTGTGGTGGAAAGGCTATTTAGCCTCAGGCATTTGTCACTAGTCTTTGCATTAACACCCAAGCCATTGAACTGGGTGCAACAAAGCACCCCTCATGCTCTTATCTTTCATCCGTATGCCTTTCTGTGTATGTATGCAACTGGCTCACTTACCAGTGCTTTCAAAATAAAGCTTATAGATGACAATAGCATCATCTCTGATATTAAAGTAAGCAGAAAACTGGGTGATAATGCTTCTATATTTATTTCTCCAGAATAGCAGAGCATTTGCCACAAGTAGGATTTAGATGTCTTTTTATAGAAAATATAGAACTTCCACTATTATATTATTTGTCCAGGTAAGCATCTAATTCTTACAGTAAAAGAGAAGAAAATTATAAAACAGACTGCTTCAATGCTTCAATGTTTTCTGGAGGAAACAGTATAATAGAGGTGGACTTTGTATGGTAATAGAATTTTCCCTGATCTACAATTCCTGTATCTCCCCTGTGGTTCTGTACAAACATTATAAAGAATGTTTCAGTAGACAAAAAAAGAGAGTGATTATGAAAAGTGAATTAGCAATAATATGGGCAGCCAGCTGTTTTGGGTTAATGTGCATGCCAGTTTCTGAGACGTTCCGTCTGGTTTATTTGAACATACTTAGTTTGCCATCCTGTCAGATGTTTGCAGTGTAGCAGATAACAGAAACCAGCAGAGTGCTGTGAGTGGTTTTGGACTGCAATTCAGCATGGTCACAGCTGACCCACAGCATGCAATATCTGATAAAGACTATTTGATTTGTCTTAAAAGTGTTCCTGAAAAGGAAGGATTTTACTGTTTCTAGGCTCTTTGTTGACACTGCAGATTGGCAAAATAATTAAGGTTTTGAATTAGTGAGGTTTTGGATAGAGGAGTGGCAAAGGTGGTAGAGTGTTTTTCAAACATATATTCTTCACAAATAATCATTTCAATGGATTATTTTCTTTTCCTAGCCCTGCTTATTGGTAAGTGTTGAGAGTAATGCTTTTTCAGTATAAATCTTCTGATCAGGTCAGCTGGGGCTTGTTTCCAAATAGCATAAATAAAAGTTACATGGAGATGCTCCTTAACAAGACGTTATTCTGGTCCAAACCGAAATGTGCTCCATCTGGCACAGTAGAAAATAAGACAGATGTTAGAGAGATGGCTTTGTGGTGTTTTTTTTAATTGTAATTGTTCAGGAATTTTAAGAGTTCATTAAGTGCTTGCCATTTAGGAAAGTTCTTTTAAAGAAGCAGTGATATGGTTCCTAACATGAAATAATAGTTGAGAAATACATATTTGAGTGGAAGGGCAAAGATGACAACATATAATTGGTAATTTCCTTTTCCAATCCCACACAGGAACTCAAAAACTTACATTTTATACTCCTACCAACACATATGATCTCACAAACTGGACTTGCAAAAATAAATATGTTCATATACACATATATTTCATACATTTAAAATAGACTGTCTCTGAGCACAAATGAACATTTAGAAGCAGGTTTGTTGCAAACTGATAAACTTGGATGTCTTCAGGTTCAGATATATCTCTTTTTTATTTAGTAGAAGAGTTGTTTTCAAGTGTAATGCAAGTCTGCTGCATAGTGGGGTCTACATAACAAACAATGAAGAAATATGAACTTAGAAGATCTGTGTAGCATTTGGGCTCTGTAATGTCCTGGTTAGGATGTCCAGCTTTTACAGATGCTGAAAATTGTATGTATATTCCTGATCTGTTTCCAAAGACAGAACTTAGCTTCTTCTTTGTGGACTTCAGTGACATTCATTAGAGCAAAAACGCTGCTTCCCACTTCATGATAAGCTGTGGTTGAAAAGATCAGATTTGCTCCTGCAAATGAAGCAGAACATTTTTCTGTACCAACAGGAATAATATTATAAAAGATGATCCATATACAGTAAAGTAGGAGGATGTGGTATAGGCTGCAACACAGGGAATATCTCTGCATCTTGTCACCTAATGCATGCACTGGAATCAAAGAGGATGCCAAAAGGAAAGTATGATCCATTCCAAGGCTCCACATATTTCCAGTATAATTTCTTCCATTCTTTTCTTTTCTCATTCTAAGTAAAGGAGTATACAAATTGCAGCACATAAGCTTTAACATTACTGTGGGAGACCTAACAATAACAGATGAGTGTAAAAGGTGAGCAAAAAGATATTGAAAACATGATCATAAATCAGACAGGAAAGACTGACTTCCGGAAAAGCAAAAGCTGACACAAGAAAAAAATCAGCCTAATTTGAAAGACACTTTCAGTGAGAAAGAAAAACCTGGAAATCATTCCCGTTGGTAGCACTTAAATTTACATTAAATTAAACTTTCACTTTTACTGTAAAATGTCAAGAACAACAATAAAACCCTCAATGCAATATTAAGTTCTGTAAGTGGTTGCATTATTTTTTTTGGGAAAAAAAAAGCAACAGTTCCTTCGAATGGTCTAGTATAATTGTGACTGGAACAATGAATTTATTTGTAAGTTTCCCATTAATAGAGCAATAAAGTGCATAGAATTTAGTCTCTTGAATTATCAGAATATTCATCAACAAATTGAAATATTCATATATGTGTTGCTACAGATACAAGAATAAAAATTTTGAAAAAGCTTCTTGTACTACATTTTCTTTATAATGCTAGGGAAAAAAATCTGGATTATACTTTTTTGATGTTTCATCATATTTTCAGAATATTTCTTTATCATCATGACCATGGTGATATCTGTCCTGTTTTAGCTCATTTTACCCCTACGAACTTAAATCTATAAGAATAATTTATCAACAAACCTGACAGTGACAGACAAAACTTTCTCCAGTATGGACAAAAGCAGGAAGGCAGAAAGGGTATAACACCGTACAATTTAGGACAATCATTGGGTTTAGCTATACACAGATGTAGTGTAACAATAACAATCATGACCATGAAATGGTAGAATTCAAGATTCTTAGGGCAGCAAGGAGGGTGTGCAGCAAGCTCACTACCCTGGGCTTCAGGAGAGCAGATTTTGGACTCCTGGGGGATCTGATTAACAGGGCAGTGTGGGGGAAAAAAAATGGAGGGGAGAGGAGCCCAAGAAAGCTGGTTAGTATTCAAGGATCACCGCCTCCAAGCTCAGGAGAGGTGCATCCCAAAAAGAAATGGGGCAAAATACCAGAAGGCCTGTGTGGATGAACGAGGAAGTGTTAGACAAGCTCAGAATCAAAAAGAAGGCCTATAGAGGGTGGAAGCAAGGACAGGTGGACTGGGCGGAATATAGAGAAACTGTCTGAGCAGCCAGGAACCATGTCAGGCAGGCAAAGGCCCAGAGAGGACTGAATCTGGCCAAGGACATAAAAGACAATAAGAAAAACTTCTATAGATATGTCAGGGAAAGAGGCAAGACTAGGGAGGCTGTGGACCCTCTCCGGAAGGAAATGGAAGACCTAGCCACCCACAATATGGATAAGGCTGACCTACTGAATGACTTTTTTGCCTCAGTCTTCACTGGCAAGGGCTCTAACCACACTGCCCAAGTTACAGAAGGCAAAACCAGGGGCTCTGAGAATGGAGATCTGCCTACAGTAGGAGAAGATCAGGTCCAAGACCACCTAAGGAACCTGAAGGTGCATAAGTCCATGGGACCTGATGAAATCCATCCATGGATCCTGAAGGAGCAAGTGGATGATGTTGTTAAGCCACTTTCTATCATATTTGAGAAACATGGCAATCTGGTATATTTCCTGCAGATTGGAAAAAGGGGAACATAACCCAAATATTTAAAAAAGGAAAAAAGAGGACCCAGGAAACTATAGGCCAGTCAATCTCCTTGCTGTGCCTATCTAGATCATGGAGCAGATCCTCCTGGAATTTCTGCTAAGGGACATGGAAAATAAGGCAGTGATTGGAGCCAGTCCATATGGCTTCACCAAGGGCAAATCCTGCTAGACAAATTTGATGGCCTTCTACAATACTGCCACAGACTTGGTGGACAAAGGCAGAGCAATGGACATCAATCTACCTGGACTTAAGCAGAGAATTTGACACTGTCCCACATGACATCCTAGTCTCCAAATTGGATTTGATGGATGGACCACTCAGTGGACAAGGAATGGACTGGATGGCTGCACTCAGAGGGTTGTGGTCAATGGCTCAATGTCCGAGTGGCAGCTGGTGACAAGTGGTTTTCCTCAAGGGTCAGTACTGGGACCAATATTATTTAACATCTTTCTTAGAGACATGGACAGTGGGATTGAATGCACCCTCAGCAAGTTTGCTGGCAACACCAAGCTCGGTGACGCGGTCAACAGGCTGGAGAGAAGGGATGCCATCCAGAGGGACCTGGACAGGCTTGAGGGGTGGGCTAGTTCAAATCATATGAAGTTCAACCAATCCAAGTGCAGGACATGGCAATCCCGGGCACAAATACAGGCTGGGCAGAGAATGGATGGATAGCAAGCCTGAGGAGAAGGACTTGGGAGTGCTCATGGATGAGAAGCTCAACATGAGCCAGCAGTGTATATTGGCAGCCCAGAAAGTGTGCCGATATACACTTCACCCTAGGCTGCATCTAAAGAGCTGGGACCAGCAGGTCACAGGAGGTGATTTTAGCCCTCTGCTCTGAGACCCCACCTGAAGTACTGTTTCCAGCTCTGGAGTCCTCTACAAAGAAAGGACATGGAACTCTTGGAACGAGTTCAGCAGAGGGCCATGAAGATGATTAGAGGGATGGAGCACCTCTCCTATGAGAGAGCTGGGGCTGTTCAGCCTGGAGAAAAGAAGGTTCTGGGGAGACCTTATAGCAGCCTTCCAAAATCTGAAGGGAGCCTACAGGAGAGCAGGAGAGGGACTCTTTGTCAGGAAGCATAGTGATAGGACAAGGAGTAATGGTTTTAAACTAGGGGAGATTTAGGTTCAGATTGGATATTAGGAAAAAATTCTTTCCTGTGGGGGTGGTGAGGCACTGGAACAAGTTGCCCAGAGAAATTGTGGATGCCTCATCCCTTGGAGGTGTTTAAGGCCAGGCTGGATGGGGCTTTGAGCAACCTGCTCTAGTGGGACGTGTCTCTGCCCATGGCAGGGGGGTTGGAACTTGATGATCTTTGAGGTCCCTTCCAACTCTAACCATTCTATGATTCTATGAATAAAATGGATTTTTGACAGAGATATAAGTACGGAAAGAAGTTAATGTCACTTTTTAGAAAGCTCAGAATTTAATAATGCCATTAAGGAAAGTAAGACCGAATCATAATTGCATAAATAACTTCATAGAGTTAAAAGTTTTTCCTCCATCTCTCTAAACTTTCTTCAACTCATCAATTAAAACAATACTGATACCATAAAAAGATAAATAAATTACATTTATCTTTACTTTAATTGTATTATATGTCTCCTAACTGCACTGAACCAAGGAAAGCCATTTGGGGAAATTTTTCCAACAAAGATACGTATTTAACTTGGAGGAAATATAGATACACTTTAAAAGGAGGTATACTTAAATTAAGACCCTCCTAAAATTTTTTTAATTTATTTTTTATCTTGAATTTACATCTATGTAGGACTTAAATTCTGAATGAGTTCCTTATGTAGCTGTATTTTTAACTACAGAATAGAAGTTAAACAGTTCTGATTAACAAAGGTACTGTAAAAGTGGTTGTTATAATTTTGTGTGGGGATAAACCTAATATATGTTAGTTTTTTTAACGTTTTTAATTTCAAGCAAGCACAAAAAACTCAACGGAGCTTTAGATCAGAACTGCACAGTGGAAAATAATAATTGATTTCATTTTAGAGCAATATGAAAGCTCTTCATGTTGGAAGTAGTAATCATTTTTTTTTTATTATTATTTTTTGTTATTGCAAAAACAATGTAAATATGTTTGTTATATCAAACCTCCTTCAGCAACAATTTTAGACTAGATCACTAAGGAAAAATCATATCTATAAATACTAGTAAGTTACAGTTTATGTTGAATACCCCTAATTTTCTCCTGCCATGAAATTCCAAAGTTACGAAGATGCCAAAACCCATCATGACTTTGGAAATGTGTCAAACATCTCTTGGTTTCAATTGTACTAAGTAGCTTGAAGCCTATCTCATGCACAAGGTAAACTGGGTCCTAGGCTGGTAAACTGTTTAATGTTAAAATGTCAAAGATACCTTAGGACCTGCTCCAGTAGAGATCTTGGCCTCCTTAAAATTTAGCATTTTAACACCTAACTTTAGGTAACTGTCACCTGGATGGGAACATATGCCCTGAATTAGATGTCTGAGCTCACTATAAAGTGTGCAAGAAAGCTAAGAAACTAAGAACAGCATGATAATCAGGACTCTGCCTGGATTAGGAAAAAAGTGTTCAAGAAAGAGATTTTTCCAGTATTCACCTTCACAGTTTTCCACTCAGAGGTCCAGGACAGTACCTGGAGTGGTTTCTTCAGGCCCCTGCCAAGCTCACTGTTTCAAAGAATATGTTTAGTATTTAATCAGGTTTTTTTTTTGAAAATTTATGTTTTGGCAGAAAATTCCTACTCAGTTTAAACCACATTTTACAATTTCTTAAAATTTATTACCAAAATTCTATGCTGAATTTATTCACTGAAGGTGTGTGAACACACACTGAAGGTGTGTGAAAGTTCATGACTTTCCATTTTGTCCTGACCAAAACATATAAAAATATCTAGGTAAAACAACAACAAATAGAAGACAATTTGATATTTCACAGAAAAAAATGTACTGCCAATTGATAGAATAACTTCATTTTTCTATAATGGAATTTACGTCATTATACAAAAATAAACGCCTGTCTTGGTGAAATGAGATTTCCAGATGAAGATGGTGTGGAATAGGGAAGAATTTTGAACCAGACCCATGTTCTGTTGTTTAATATTGTTAAATTAATTTTTACAGAGATCACAGAATACAACGCATGATTGATACTTATACCACCGCCCAGCAATTGTCTGGTTCACAAGAACAATCCAAATTACTTTCCTACTTCTCTGGTTGTGCATTCCTCTCAGTATTACACAGGGAGCTGGTGAAGAACAAGCTACTCATTCATGAAAAACACAAGAAGCAGCTTTAAATACAGTCAGTGTTTTCATAATCACATAAAGATGACTTAACCCAGCCTTAGGTCCTTTGATTATAGTTGATCTCTATCAACTATAGTTGATAGTTGAGAAAGAATATAGATAAGATTTAGGATTTGGATGGCTAGACAAATCATACCAAAGATGTAATGTTGTCTGTCTTTGCCATGTAAAAAGTAAACTGAGAGATTCAGAAGTCATATCCCCCAAGATAAACCAATTTTATGCTTGTATGAGACTTATGCGTGAAGTGTAAGCCCCAGGATTCATTAGAAACCTTTTAACTGATTTCAACAAGGTAAGGGACAAACCCTTGCATAAACATCTTAAGTTTAAATCCTAGTTATGAAATATTAGTACAAGAGAACTATTGTTTAAATTACAGCAAAAATGACACTTTTTGAAAATGAAAAAAAATTCTACACAGAATTTGCTTTTTTATTCAATTAAACCTAACATATATTTGTATAGTAACTAGTATACAATCAGTTGAGAAGAATTGTTTAAGTACATTAGAAACAGTTTAACAGTCTTGCTAGAAGTCAGATATACAATCTGTAAATTATGGACAACGGAATGGTTGTATTTTTCTCTTCTAAGGGTATAAATAACTTATTTTATTTCTTGTTTAAAATTCCTGTGCTCATCAGTATCTGAAAACTATATATATGAAGTGATTAGTATTTTATTGAAAATAATGTAATAAGTGAAGACTTGCATACAAAATGATGTTCTGGTAAATAGTCCATATTAGACATTCTTAAAGAAAACTAATCTTTCTTTTGAAGTAATTGCAATTTATCAACATACAGTCTGGGATTTTTAACTTCATAATATAAAAAAAAAACTTTATCCCTTCTCAGCTGCTAGGTAGAAGTAACACACATAATGAATGCAGAAGGTAGTAGAGTTTAGAAAAGCAAATTTAATTACATGATGAACTGTTTGCCCTCACTGGAGAAAGGTGAAAAATGCTCCATTTACGGTGGTCAGTTTACTGTTGCTAATTAAAACTAAAATAGAGAGAGTTTAAAAAGTCAGATAATTCAAGAAACAGATTTTAATAATTAAAAAGAAAATAATTTAGTGAAAAAAACCAACATGTATATACATTAAAGAAATAGGAAATAAAGTATTTTACAAGTATTTTTATGAACACTTTTGAAAATATCATAGAATCATAGAATGGTTAGAGTTGAAAGGGACCTCAAAGATCATCAAGTTCCAAGCCCCCTGTCATAGGCAGGAACACCTCCCACTAGACCAGGTTGCTCAAAGCCCCATCCAGCCTGGCCTTAAACACCTCCAAGGGTGGGGCATCCACAACTTCTCTGGGCAACCTGTTCCAGTGCCTCACCACCCCCACAGGAAAGAATTTTTTCCTAATATCCAATCTGAACCTAAATCTCCCCTAGTTTAAAACCATTACTCCTTGTCCTATCACTATGCTTCCTGACAAAGAGTCCCTCTCCTGCTCTCCTGTAGGCTCCCTTCAGATTTTGGAAGGTTGCTATAAGGTCTCCCCAGAACCTTCTTTTCTCCAGGCTGAACAGTCCCAAGCTCTCTCAGCCTGTTCTCATAGGAGAGGTGCTCCATCCCTCTAATCATCTTCATGGCCCTCTGCTGGACCCGTTCCAACAGTTCTATGTCCTTTCTTTGTAGAGGACTCCAGAGCTGGAAACAGTACTTCAGGTGGAGTCTCATTAGTGCAGATTTGAGGGCTAGAATCACCTCCTGTGACCTGCTGGTCATGCTTCTTTTGTTGCAGCCTAGGATACGGTTGTCCTTCTGGGCTGACAGTGCACATTGTCAGCTCGTGTTGAGCTTTTCATCCATGAGATATTGATGTTGAACTTCTCATCCACGATATCGATACTGAACTTCGTGAAAAAATGGGATTTTAATTGTTACTGCCCACAGCTGAGGGGAAATTTATTCCCAATTTGTGACCTAGTAAAAGCCATGGAAACTTGCCATTTTGCCATTTAACTGTACCCCTCAGTAGGTATTGTAGCACTTCCTGAGCTCACAGTACTCAGAACAGATGTTAGTTCTTGATATCTGGCAGCTGTCACAAGAGTCTCAGATACACTAGCAGTACCTGTGCCAGTGAACAGACTTCACACATGCCCTGTTGTTCCATCATAAAAAAATGAGCATATAGTCTTGGGTCATTGGAGAGGAGCCACTGCCGAACTGCCTTTCCAGGTCATGGCCATGGATTCTGATGTTTTGATGTATGCCATATCAGACGGTCAAATTTTCCCCTCTTCCTTTTAATTCACATATGCTAAATAACTCACTCTAACTTTCTACAGCAAATGAAAGGTTGACAGAGACAGTTTCGCGTCTTGTTCTTGACTAGGAGGACCTCTTCCAGCAGATGCTTATTGGCCACTCTGATTTTCTTAGGATGATCTCTGGCGTTCCTCAGCACTGTTAAGGAATTATCACTGATGGGGTTATTTTGCACATGACTGTTCTGTGCTGTAGGTTATGAGTTTTTAATGATATAGATATGGGCTGTGTGCTGCTCCCTGTTCTAGTGTAAAAGACTTGTCATATTTTATTCGCTAATGTAGACGTAGCCTTCAGGACTGTTTATGATCACTAATGTTTCTTAAACCAAGGTGAATATAGCCTGACACCAGCGAAAAGCATGTATTTATTTCTGCTTACACAGGGTTTGATGCTGCTTCACTACGCACTGTTTTCATGTGGCTTTAGTGAAATCAGTAGGGACTGACAAGCAAGCAGAGATCTGTGTACCCTGAGACAGGAATGTTTTTAGGCAAGGATATTCAATACAGAAGAGAATTCGTCTATAACCCCGTTTACATTATGGAGGTCCAAAACTGCTGAATGATCTAGGCAAGTGAACTCCCAGACTACAAGACAGCCACTGGTATTTTAGCTCTCAGTGGCTAGTCTCATTACACTCAATTCTTTTCTGTAGAGGATTATCTCATTATGAAGGGTTCCCTGTATCACACATACTCACTTACATGCCCTTGCAGAATGAAAATGTTAGCCAGATTGTCCTGGTTTGGGGTAAAATGAACGAATTTTCTGTTTTACAGTTTTGCTTTCTTAGCTAGGCCTCTCCTAGCTGGCTGGGCTCTGAAATTAAAAGCACATTGTGCGGAGCTGTTCCATCTCGCAGTGATAGGACCTGATTGTACCGGGGGATGGTATGCAGAGAGGCCCTTGTTTAGACTTATTGCTGGAAGAACCAAGGTCAGATAATTTTCATTGTTCGCCCGTCAGAGGGTCCCACCTTCAAGGAGGAGCGGACAGGACAGGTGACCCAGGACTGACCAACAGGGGTATTCCATCCCATCCGCATCATCTTCCCCCTTCTTCTTTCTCCTTCTTCGATGGCTGACATCCAAGGAGGGCCCCGCCTGTTTGTCTGCCTCTGATCCCAATCTGGGTTTCCTGGCTCCAGATCTGGAGCCCAGCTCCTGTNGGGAAAGGGGGGGGGGGGGGGTATCTGTCGCTCAGGGTTTGGTGGGTTTGGCTGAGACTGCGACACCAGATGCAAGGTGAAGCTCCTGAGGCCCTTGCCACCTGCTACACTATGCCCAGTTTTGTCTCTTTTTTTTCAACTGTAGTCATTATTAGCCAGCCAGGTACGTTTTAGCAACTTTTCATTACAAAGGTATTTATATCTGTCTTACGTTACTAAGTACTTCTATATTCACAAAAAAATAAATAACACAATTCTGTGAAATGTTATGCTACTGTCCGAGGGATTCAGACGGACAACAGAGTTTGGAGAAGAGTGAATCTCATGGGTGTTTAAAGCCTCACAGCATCTAGGTGACTACAGGAATGTTGAATTTTATTGTAAAATAAGAAAATGAGCATCATATAAATAAATACACTCTGGCTACAGAATTTACCCATTTAAAGTGTTTTACCCAAATATTTCAGAAAAACAGGCAACAGAAATCAAAATTTTAGCATCCCATGGGTAGGGCACAGGGGCTGCCCTTTGTGGGCAGGTGAGAGGGCAGCTGGTAGCTCCTGCCAGTAAGAGGTGTTGATGGGGGTCTCTGCAGCAGTTTGGTCAGGGCCACGGGGGCCTCTTGGGGTTCTCAGGGCCCTGACACCTCATACCTTAATGTATATAAAGCATTTCTCTCACGTATTATCGACATATACACCTGAAGAGGGGAGTTTCTGCTCTGGTGTACTGTAACAATACTCAATTATATGTAGTAAGACTCACTTAAAACTTCTAGAAGTTTTGACATCTAAGGAAACATTAGAATTAATTGAAAAAATGTCTTATGGAGTAATTAATTCAGCTCCAGAAACTAGGAATAAACTTCTGCTTTTTATGTAATAGGAGATCGCAGTTGTGAGGAATCTCTTTACCACTGATAGATGTGTTATATTTACCTCTCCTTCCTCCACTGCAATCCACCTTGCTTATATATGATGACAGGATTAATTTTGTCTATATAGAACTGATTGAAAGAAGATTTCTAGTCATGGAGACCCTCCTAATTTCTGTGCAACTTGGTTATATAGAAACTCAGGATAGTTTCGGTTGGAAGCGATCTTTAAAGTTCATCTCGTTTAACTCCCCAAGCAGTGAGCAAGGACATCATCAACAAGATCAGGTTCTGAGCCCTGTCCAATCTGACCTTGAATGCTTCTAGGGATAGAGCATCAACATTCTTCTATAAAGAGGGAGAGTTTCCATATATAAAGCTATTTTAAGTGAGTTGTTTCAAAGAAAGTGGCTGTTCAGCCTGGAGAAGAGAAAGCTCCAGGGAGACCTTATTGCAGCCTTCCAGTATCTGAAGGGAGCCTACAGGAGAGCAGGAGAGGGAAGCACAGTGATAGGACAAGGAGTAATGGTTTTAAACTAGAAGAGGGGAGAATTAGATTGGATATTAGGATGAAATTCTTTCCCGTGAGAGTGGTGATGCACTGGAACAGGTTGCCCAGAGAAATTGTGGATGCCCCATCCCTGGAGGTGTTCAAGGCCAGACTGGATAGGGCTTTGAGCAACCTGGTCGAGTGGGAGGTGTCCCTGCCCATGGCAGGGGGGTTGGAACTCAATGATCTTTGAGGTCCCTTCCAACTCTAACCATTCTATGATAAGACAAAAATGCAATCTAACTCTGCTGTATCTAACTTTTGCAGCCACTCAAGGAATATACTGGCTATCTTAGACTTAACGTCCAATTTTTAGGTGGCAAAAGTTAGCTGAAATGAGTCCTATTCCAGTACGAAGAATGTTCTCTCAGGTTGTTCAATAAATGCTACATCCTGTCAATGATTTATTACTTGAACAAGAACCTTTCCCTACACCTTTATTATTCTACCTTCCGCATGTCTGAGCAGTCTCTCCATTTTTCTTTCACTGTTTACCACTCACATTTTCCATTTTTTCACTGCCATAAACTTGTACTGGAAGTAAGAAAAAAGGTTTCTTAATGTTTTAGTAGTGAGGTTCTATAAGAAACAGAGACAAAATACAAATTGGTTACAAAACAGACTTGATTATATCAAAAGCACTGCATGATATGGTTGTAACTGATGGGAAAGAATAGGACTTGACAGTCTGGAAGGGTTCAGGTTTTATGCATGCATAGGATTAGGAGAGGTATTTATCCTGCCTACCACTAGGCACAACCTGTCTTAGCCTAAGCCTTATGAAGGGAACAGAATAAAAGAATAACTCCCAGAGGAACCTACTTCATGACCTCAGAATACTCCTTTCCAGTAGAATTTCCTTTTTTAATAGGGATTTTGGGCAATTATTCCACAGTTACTCTGCATGTAAAAGCCTACAATTACACGGTGTGGAATCTTCACTAAGAAAATTATAGTTCATTATTTTTCACAGACTGATGTGAAAACAAGATGTTGGCAGGAGGATCATGATTCCTGTGAGATGGTACAGAAAACAAATTTTTAAATTGACTGAGATGTCCTGTGAGAATCAGGTTCAAGAGACTCCAGTCTCTAGGAAACTGACTCATTAATTCAAAGTTTAAAAAGTTTAAACTTTTTTTCTATAATTTTCTCTCCTGGGCTTCTCCCAGTGAATAATTTAAATATGCTCTTAGACTGAAGACTGAATCAGATTTACTGATATACTTCTTAATTATGTATAATCCTATAGAATTGTTTTCTTACAGCACAGAAAAGCTGCATTTTTCCAGGCATGTCATAGTTTTAGATGGAGATGTGATTTACTCTATAGTGAAGCCCATGATAAAGAAAGAAATTACATTTTCTGCAGTTGTATTTAAAAAACGATTATGTAGTATGAGAATTTAGCATTCTGTTTTCATTGTTCAGACTAATCTTTTGTCAGTTTGCCTGTAAGTCTTGCTTTACTTCTACAGAGAGACTAGAAGGGCTATTGTGCCATTTCCTTAGATAAAACACTGGATTTTTTTCATCCAATTATTCATATAGTTAATATTATACTAATAAACTTATTGTCCAAAACAGACAGGATTAAATTTCAGTTGTACCTCAACAATTTTGCCTACGTTCACTAGGATTTTGAAAATGAAATTCTGATTCTGACCTTGCATAAGACCAGGGTTTCCTCCATGAAAGTTTTAGCAAATCCATCTCAACATTTCATCTCCGACCTTCTCTCACAGTGGAAGAAAGAACATTTGAAAAAATGTTAAGCAAATACCATGTGAAAATATGGGTGGTTTTTTAGTTCCAACTGGCAGAAAGTCGGATCTTTGACTTTTTGGGATGACTTTGTCTAGAACAGTTAATGAAACTCAGGTGAGGCTCTCCAGCTGAACTAAATACGAAGGCAAGAATTTTAAAAAACTTTTTGTTTTTTGCTTGATGGCCTGCCTGTAAAATAGAAATAAAATTCTTTCTTAATTTCTATGCTCAAAAATTCTGTTGTTAGGCTCTTATTACAGGTATAAAACCACCTGGTTGTAGTCTGAATAAGTGTATGTCTTTTTGTCCATAACTTTGTTCAGTGTTGGTATGAATGTGTTCTTAGAACAGAACAATGCACATGAAAGTGTTGGTAAAAAATATGCTGCCAGAGGACAAATAGACATAGACAAATAAAAACCTTAAACATTCAGTATGTGAAAAGTGGAATTATGAATCTCAGTATGACATGCTGTTATTTTTCATCATTTTAACTAATTTGAGAATTTTTAAGTTTTCTAGATTTGAAAATTTAACAACTTACTTTCCATTTAACAATACAGATGAGTGCTAGTACTTGTTTATCGCTGATCTTTGACATACAGCTTTGCATCTTATCTGTGATATCAGTCCTCTTTCACTTCATCATGAGCTAAGAGACTCTCCTGCTACTGAACATACAGGCCAAGCTCACTGTAATTGTAAAGGAGATAAGAGAGTGCGTTTTGGAGGAGAGGTAAACCTATGGCAGCTTTTCATGCCAAAAGAATGTGTGATGATTTGTCATCGGCAAAAAACTGTCTGAAAGAAGACTTCTTCTCGCTTAACATATTCTTCTGGTGTGAAGGAATAATTTCCAGCTAAACATCTTACAGAAAGCTGCTTACTGATTCTGCTAGACACATTTATTGAGAAAGAGTTCTTCTAATTGCCAAAAAGACTTTGGTTCCAAACATTTCTATCTTGTTTCTAACCAGCAGGCAAGACATACACTGATGATTAGAGAATGTATGAATCAAATCATGAGGTGAGTTACAGCCATGTATAATGTTTCTGAAATTAATTTGTCTTCAATGGTATTAGATCAAACATAAAATATAGTTCTATATATGCAATCTGTTAATCAAACATAAAATATAGTTCTGTATATACAATGTGTTATTAAGATTTCTGTTTCTGTTTACTTCCCATCAGAATAAAAAAGAATCAAAAGGTAAAATCAGACTAATTACAAGATATGAAATAGTCTGGCTCCACTGATTATAACTGAATTTATTGTGTTAGTAACATATGGGATACTGCTTCAAAATGAGCTTTTCAAAAGCAGAACTTGCCTAAACTAAGTCATGCCTGAGTTTCAATGCTTCTGAGAGTTATTGCAAAGTATAATCCCTCATAACTACATTTCTGCTGAAAATAGTTTTCACTTGGAAATATTTTCTTTTCATAAACACTTGACATTTTTCTTAGATTTTATTAATATCCTTAGAACTATAGTAAGAGAAAAGTGAAAGCAGCTGAGATTAAAGTGCCTCTGACAATTTAAGTACTATCTTTCTCTCATGAGAAAAGCTTTATACCTGTAAATGTCTCATGTTACACTTAGGTAACAAAAAAAAAAAAAAAAAAAAAAAAAA
>VZRU01018604.1:675994-708037 GCA_013398155.1 Pedionomus torquatus
TATATATAAGCAGGTACATTTTTATATGTACCATTTTCATTTGCATTCATCTTCTTTGAGTACCATTGTTAAAAGTTTGCTCTTTAATCAATACTGCCAATGCTAACAGAACTGTTTTAAATAACACAATGGAGAATGACGGTTTTTTCCACCATCAGACTACGTATTAGTTAACATTGTGGATAAAAAAATGTTGGTTGCTAGACTCATTTATTTTGAGAGATATCTGCCATGTTTGAAGGCAAATCAAATGAAAAAAATGATGGTTAAAGTTCTGAAATTAAATTAAGCTTTGCTAAGGTGTTTAAACTAAGTTGGAGACAGAGAGAAATAAGAATGCAGTTCTGAAAGTTGGTGTGTGAAAGCTCCTCCAGTGACTGCACTTCATTTACCTCAAATTATATGTCTAAAATACTGGCTTAGAAGAAATTCCTCCTGATGTTTAGATGGAACTTGTTATGTACATGTTTGTGCCCATTAGCTCTTGTCCACTCACTGGGCACCACTGAAAAAAAGACTGGCCCAATCCTCTTGACACCCACCCTTTAAGTATGTCTAGGCATTGACCAGATTCCCCCCTTCAGTCTTCTCTTCTCCAGATTAAAAAGAAGAGTCCTTCAGCTTTTCCTCATAAGAGAAATGTTCTAGGCCTCTAATCATCTTTGTAGCCCTCTGCTGTACCCTCTCCAGCAGGTCTTTTTGTTTTTTTCTCAATTCTCATAACTTTTTAGTATTGCCTATTGTATTACCTATGGAGGTAAACATGCTAAGAGATATGAGCTACCAGTCCAATCCAGCATGGCAAATAGCCATATTTCTAGTATAGAATTTTTACTGAAGTAACAGATTTATTCAAGTTTCCATATAAAACAAAAGTGAGGATAATGTATTTTTTTCTTTGAAATATTTACTACAAAAAGGGTCATCAAAAACGTTTGTAAGTTGAAGGAAATACACCTCATCTTTCATTTTCAGATTTACCAGTCTTATATAATTGAATTCCTCCAGATGATTGAACCAACAAAACCCCAAAATATTTAACAAAATAAGTTTCTTTTAAAATGTAGGTAGTTTCTATTATTACTGGGACACTGAAGTAAAATAGTTTAAGTACTACCCTCCCTGTCTAAAAAAACCCNTATATTGTATCCTAAAGAAAAAAAAAAAAAAAAAAAAAAAAAAAGGCATTCTGTGTTTTCATTCTGCTGTCTTACTTCTTGTAATGTAGCAAGTGGAAGATGAATGGAAAGATATCCTTTGATTTTGGCAGATTTTGGATCTGGCCCTTTTTATATAGCTGGTTGTATCACCTAATTAGTCAACTCCTCCTCTTTGAAAAGAATGACATCCCAGACATAGATTCTTTTTGAAAGAGAACACAAATATGATAACATCTCAAAACCCAATATATAAACAATCTCAGTAAGTAATATTTTCACTGATTTCATTTTCCCACTGTTTTAGACTTTACATTAAAAACATTAGGTTTTTCATGGATCCTAAGTGTTACATAAATTTAGCTGACCAAAATCCNTCTGAAATTAAATTAAGCTTTGCTAAGGTGTTTAAACTAAGTTGGAGACAGAGAGAAATAAGAATGCAGTTCTGAAAGTTGGTGTGTGAAAGCTCCTCCAGTGACTGCACTTCATTTACCTCAAATTATATGTCTAAAATACTGGCTTAGAAGAAATTCCTCCTGATGTTTAGATGGAACTTGTTATGTACATGTTTGTGCCCATTAGCTCTTGTCCACTCACTGGGCACCACTGAAAAAAAGACTGGCCCAATCCTCTTGACACCCACCCTTTAAGTATGTCTAGGCATTGACCAGATTCCCCCCTTCAGTCTTCTCTTCTCCAGATTAAAAAGAAGAGTCCTTCAGCTTTTCCTCATAAGAGAAATGTTCTAGGCCTCTAATCATCTTTGTAGCCCTCTGCTGTACCCTCTCCAGCAGGTCTTTTTGTTTTTTTCTCAATTCTCATAACTTTTTAGTATTGCCTATTTTTGGAGGTAAACATGCTAAGAGATATGAGCTACCAGTCCAATCCAGCATGGCAAATAGCCATATTTCTAGTATAGAATTTTTACTGAAGTAACAGATTTATTCAAGTTTCCATATAAAACAAAAGTGAGGATAATGTATTTTTTTCTTTGAAATATTTACTACAAAAAGGGTCATCAAAAACGTTTGTAAGTTGAAGGAAATACACCTCATCTTTCATTTTCAGATTTACCAGTCTTATATAATTGAATTCCTCCAGATGATTGAACCAAAAAAACCCCAAAATATTTAACAAAATAAGTTTCTTTTAAAATGTAGGTAGTTTCTATTATTACTGGGACACTGAAGTAAAATAGTTTAAGTACTACCCTCCCTGTCTAAAAAAACCCCATAGCATAATTCTTTTGTGGATTACATGGAAAATTAAAATAGACTTTAGATACCTCTTTTCATACTCATAATCCTATGCTGACTTGTATACTTCTGCTGAACGTGAAAAGTCATATAATTACATCCTTTAGAAAGAAAAGAAAGTCCTTCAGGGGTGGCTATATAAGACTAACTGATATTCTAAGGCCTGCNAAGATGCAGTTTGGAAGACTTAAGCTTATCACACAGGGCTCTACTTCAATGAACATTTTAATATTGACATAATATTGAGCATCATATTTGTTAGAGCAGGCTACACAGAGAAAGGTACCCAAAAGCATATACTTCTGCTGAAGGTGAAAAGTCATATAATTACATCCTTTAGAAAGAAAAGAAAGTCCTTCAGGGGTGGCTATATAAGACTAACTGATATTCTAAGGCCTGCCTGGGAAAGGCTTTTTTTCTCTGTTGAATGTAAAGAAAACTCAGAAAGAATAGCAAACCAAGAAAATCAGCCACTGTCACTAATCTCTTTTGAGTTAAAGCATATTGATTCAAAAGTTTGTAGTGCAGCATTTGTTCACTGGTCAAAGCCTGATATGAGTACGAGAGCAATCAGTTACAGATTTCACATATGACTTTCATTGGCTATCAAACTAACAAAGAGAATAATCCCATCCATCCTAGAGAAGGGAAAAGGAAAACAATTCCTAGAATCTTTCAAAGCAGGCTGCTAGTCTCTTAGTCCTACAGCTAATAAGCTACTCTCTGCATGAATCCTCCGTCTGAGATGGAAGCCTTTTAAATCTACTAGCTGGAAAACAGGCTCCCATGTAGTTTCTCATCACCAGCACCTATTTTTCGTGGCAAACAGGGCCAGGTGCCCTTTTGGGTCTTTAAAGGACTAGCCAACTGTGTATAATCTTCCCTGTGCAAACCACTCTAGTGGTGTACAGATATTTTAACACCCCAACACAGAAACTATACTGTACTCACACAATTCTTTCTACAACACTCCTTCATGTAGAATAGAGCAAGGAGATTTACCATAAACTTTCAAACCCTTAGACATTCAGCATATTAGAAAAAATAGTTTAAAAATATGTCATCTGTTCTCAGTCAAAGCTAAATCTGAGCAGCACAAAAATAACTTGAAAAATCATCTTTCTGCTCCTTCTGACACCTCTCAAAAGGTTGAGCACAGAATTAGACCTCCATGTTATTTATATAGCACTCTGAAACACACTGGATGCTTTGTAGATCAAATGCAATGACACTGTCTCTGACTTTAGAAGATAGTCTAAATTTAAACTCACTGCAAGTTATGAGAACTGAATAAGGAGAGAAGGAGTGAAGGAGGAAAAATGTTACACTAATATTAAATAGTAAAAAGACCTGTGGTTTGAAAATTTTCTGCAGGAAATCTGCTCACAGTTCTTGTGGTTTGTTTTCGACATGCTTTCCTCCAGGCTAAAGGTTAAAAAGGTGCCCTCTGTATTATCTTAATCCATGTTTTTTTGGAATCCCAAATTGCCATTTCTTTCCCTCTTGGAGAGTTATCCAAAATAGCAATCTATCAGTCCCTATTTATATAACTTCACAGAAGCAGTCCACTTGGGAAACAATCTGAAGTGTGCATATAGAGACATAATAAGGAAGGAACATGACATACAGGAAAAAATACTTGCTGTTTGTCTTAGTTTGAATTTCTTAACAAATGGCTAAACCAGCTTAATAAGAAAACCACACTGGAAACATACATAAAACCATAAAGATTTAGATAATTCTTTTTTTAATTAATAGTCTTCCAATATTTACTGCATTGCTAAGAATTGTTACAATAGGCTTCATCACACTACCAAAGCAAAAGGTGGCCACGAAGTACTAGGACACAGACTTTTTACTAAATCTATTACAAAGACATAGAAAAAGTATCAAGATTTTATGACTGTAATCTTTTACACACAGCATTCAATGCACTCAGTTGCTGAATTGATATAGTCAGTATGTGTCATTGGACAGATTTTGGTTTTTGCAGCAGAGGAGTTACGACCCTGGTGGTCAGCTCAATCTCTCTCCCTCTCTCTCATTCACGGAGATTTGTCTAATTTAACGTGTTTTGGTGTATACATCTGGTTATCTGCTTTCTTCGTAGATCCTTAGTTTTCATTTCCTTATACCAATTAGCTATAAATCTTATATTTCATGGCATAGAGGTGTCCTTTAATTATTGGTTTAAGCATTATTTCTAATGTTACAGAGTTTGTAGTATATTTATGTAAAGTTATGAATAATAATATGTAGCGATGGGGTGCCATGTTGAAGAAATCAGAATAATGGAAGTATTTACTTTCTACTGAGTATTCAAAATAGATCTCAAATTATAAAAAGAGTAGCAAATTTCTACTTTAAATAGTATTATTTCACATGAGCAGGGACAGGTGAGCACAAGGCTGATGTTGGGATGTCTGCAAATAGAAGGTGGCATCCTCTATGCTGGTGGATGTATACCCCTGTGCCTGCTATTCACTTACAAGGTAGGTGACCATCACTGTCACCGTCAATCAAATTCCCATCAAGAAAGAAGGTGTAGGAATCCTGCACAACTGCATTAATGTGTAAGGTATATCCTTTGTTGTGAAAGGCAGTGTGAATCATGAGCTAGTGTCTTGGGTCTTAAATTGAATATGTGACACTTTACATGCCTGTATATTTGAGCAATCTGGTCTAGTGGGAAGTATCCCTGCCCATGACAGGGGGGTTGGAACTCGCTGATCTTTAAGGTTGCTTCCAACTCTAACCATTCTATGATTCTATATCAAATTCTGAGAAGACTGGGTAGCCAAAAGACTGACATGATATATACATAATATACTGATCTGTAATATCACCTTTATACTCAACAACTCAGATTTCTGTCTTCTGCACAGATGGAGTACAGCTGACTGTAGTTGAAAATAAGAATGCTCTGACACTTGTAAAACTGGAACTTCTTTGAAAACATTCTTTGCAAAAGGTACAGACTGCATTAAGAAATCATCTTTTCAGTATTTTTTTCTCACTGAATACATAGCTTGGTTCAAAATTTCTCCTAATGTAGTGTTCTTGGTCTGCCCAGAAGCTTCTTCAAGAAAAAAGCACATCAGAAATTTATAAAGATTTTGCAATAAATATACCAGCAATCTTAGATTATGAACTCTTCTTTTACCAAAATATCTTGATATGTGCTCCCTGAAGAACATTGAAAAGCCAAAAAAGACTCGTTTATGTATTTTAATATCTTATAGAAACTTTCTCTCTTTCCCCCTTTCTCTTCAGGGAAGGCTTTCCAAGTCTTTTATAAAGAACTGAAAACTAAAAAAGTTTTAAAAGTTCTTGGACTTTTAGCTTGATGTGCCTCATGTTTTAATTTCCATTTTACTCCCTCAGTCAGACTACTGTCTATAATGCTCTTCTGTGTTTTCCCTTCATTTAGTGCAACAGGTGCCAAGACAGGAAAGGAAATCTGGCAGGGGAGTAGAATGTACATATCAATGTACTAATATCTAAAAATTCCCTTCTCTCCCCAATATTGCTCTAATTATATTTCACAGGTCAGTTTTGGAAAAAGGAGGAAAAGGAAGTGGAACGCTTTCCCCTAGTATAGCCTTTACCTTTAAAGAACACTAAAATAAAGAAAGGAAAATTTTGCCTTTAGCGATGAGATTGAACTCTTCTCATGAAGAGCACATAATAATTTTATTCTTTTAGCTCTTGACACATTTCAGCAAACAGAAAAGTTTAATCTTTCCAGTCCTCTGGCATTAATTTTGGGTCTTGATTTGTGAGATTGGAATGACCTTTGACCATAGAAAAATTGTAAAATAAGTGACTAAACCGTATTAATTCAAGTTTATTATACATACCTATTGATTTGATATTGCTTGCTGTTTGAGAAGAATTTATATTCAAGCACTGTAATTTAATTGTTATTTATTTCATACACAGAGATTGCAGCCTTACCCAGAGCACAGCGACCTTAATTGAACGGTTTGCAAATGTCACCATGTACTAAAGACATGCCACAAGATAAAGGTGAATGCATGATAGATGAGAGGATATAAAGGTGCTTAATTTCTTGTCAAACTGCACTAAAAAGTCCATGTAGTCCCCTCTGCCCATTCATCGCTTTTGTCTTAACTTACGCCACTGATAGTTTAAAGATCTACCTCCTTATTCAAAAATGTAACTGTCCCTTTCACCTCTTCTTTTTAATTTCCTTCTGTTTCTCTTTCTGATATTAATTTTGTTACCAAAAAGATAGGTATCAGACTTTTGAAGAAAGATCTTGACATGAGTCAAAGATACTAAAAAATAAAACACATTCATCAGTATAGAAAGACATTAATTTATACTAGCTTTATTGCAGACAGTGAGAAAAGAGAAATGTCTATTTCATATGAACTTAAAAACTTACATGTTACTCCAAACATTTTTCTCAGAAAAAAAGACTAAACTTACTTGAACTGTAAGCAATATCAACTTTACAGTTGATAGCAACAGAATTTTCTAGGTATTGTAGTACTAAAAAAGTCAGATTGGTCTTAAATTAGATAAAATACCCCTAGGACAAGGAAATATGTCCTTAATTTTCTGTAGTATACCAGTTGTTTTGGTGTGGTTTTTTTTTTTTTTTTTTCTGGCAGAAAAGGTCTTACTAATTACAGTTCAATATAGCAACCTAACTGACAATATATTGTTTTCTATTACCTCCTCAAGGTTCATAATCCTCTTTGAATGCATTTGATGTTTGAAATTACTCACCATAAGAAATCCCAGTTCCTATCTTCATTGTTGTAACTTGTATTTCAATAGTTCCATAAGGGAAGAAACAGATCTGCATGCCAATTTCTTTAAAATGAAAGAAAAAAAAAAAAAAAGTGAGTTTTCCACTGGAAAAATGTCACTTTGAAATGAACCTTTCATTAGACACCAGCACCGCCTGTGTGAGGCACAGGAGCAATTTACCTCACATGTCATCACAGTGCTAACCTGTGATCTTTTGGTTCAGTTCCTCATGAATGAATCAAGTTTTCCAACATACACACACACACAGAGTCTAAAAAGACATATGTAGGCTCTCATCTTATCATACAGTAAGCATAAAACATTAAACAAGAAAAGAAAATGTATGAGCTTTTCCATTCTCTGCATGCTATCAAATTTGGAGCACCAGACTGTGAGAAGCTCTGTAAGCAAAAAAAGAAAGTCAGTTCAAGTCTTAAAGAGCTCTCAGTCAAATATTACTCTTCTAAAAAAAACAGCAAAAGAAGATTCAATCTGCGGTCATTTAAACCTTAGCTTTAATTAAATGAGAACAGAAACATTAGTCTGTTTTCTGCTGTGTTAAAGTGAGATAAGAAGGAAAAATCAAGTAACTTGATGAGACTGAGAAAAGATGATGAAATCAGCTGAATTGAGAGCATATAGTGAATTGGACATTAAGCCTAGAACTATCAACAAACAATTCAATGGTGAAAACATAAATCTATACATCCATTATATGTGACTAAGTTACTGAAAGTATTTTCTAGATGAAGTTCCAACTGCTTTAGTTGAAAAAGAAGCTTAGGTTTGATATGTTTCTTTCTGACTCAATGAACACAAATTACTGTACATGTATTTGCCATTACTAATTTTGAAATCACCTACTATAGGTTTTCTTTAACATTTGCAGAAAACACTTCTTTTGTTTGCTTCAGTAAACATTTCTGGTAGTGTACTCAGCTGACAGAATATCGATTGAAAATGAATGAATGGAGATGAGAACACAGTTTAAACAAATTTTTAAACCTTGAAACCTTCCCTCTCTGAATATTTGATTTGAGCGTAACCTTGATTGAAACATTTCAGGTTGAAATGAAATGCATTTTGTCTTATAAAATATTAGTGGTACGAAAGAATACCAGTTTTTGTAGGTTACAGCTTCACATTTGCAAACATTGCTGCAAACATGCTTGATCTATTCATGTAATTCTAAGTAAACAAGCAAGAAACATTGCAATGTCCAAGTGAAAATCCAAATAAGGTTGGAAGTGTATTCTAAACCACAGTAAACCTACATGAAAATCATATATGAAAGTTGTTGATTAAAATCTGTATTTTGCCCATGATATAATTTGTGTTCCAAATACAGGTAGTATGTGCGCTGTAAAGTTGCTCATATTTTCATGGGTGCACATTGTTTCAAGCCAGGAATTGAGCAGTTGGATATAAATCAAATGTAAGTTTTCAATTGGATACGAACTGAAAAAAAAATAAAAATCACTTACTATGTCTAGCTCATTAGTGTAACTAGGATGGAGATTTAGTTTCAAACAAATTTGCAAGACGAAGAGAAAACTTTCAGGTTTCACAAGTTGAAGTGAATTCCTATTTACAATCATATTTCTTCACAAATGAAAAAGATTAGAATTTACAAGCAAAGAGAATCCAGTCATTAGATTAAAACAAATGAGGTATTAACAGTAATTATTTGGAATAAGGCTATGTGACATTTTGTAGAGATATGGTATTGGGAAATGAAGGAAGGGGAGGTAATGTTCATTCCTATTAAGTTAGATATTTTAAACTTGTGGTGTCATTTATGTCTTATGCCTCTGTAGGGCCTAATAGGTCCTTAGAAATTAAATTTTTTTGCTTCATGAATTCATAAATGCTAGCACAGAATTCAAAGGGGGGTTGTATTTATAATATTATATACCTGCCAAGGATTTTAAGCAATAGTCTTTTTTAAACAGGATAATTATATGGGAAATTATTTAGCATAATACAGTTCCATGACTCTTCATAACAGATTAATGGGAAATGCTATTCAGGAGACCCTGCTTTGGGATTTGCCAAAAGTGAATTTTTAATATAAAGTGTGTGGGTGTTACTTTTTTCTGATTGCTTAAATCCCCCATCAGGCACCACTGCATAACATTGTTACTGCTTCTTGCTTTCCAGCAGCAACTTGATGCCATCCAACTTGTGATGAGATAAACTCCAGGAGAATTTTAAGTATTCAGAATACTATAGAAGCCTGAACTCATCGAGAACACCAAGAGCTACAATTAAACTAATTAAACTCTTGCAATGTGGCATTTTAAATTATTGCAAATAGGTAGAAACCTTTAGCTGAATGACAAGGTGTATACGACAATGCTTTCTCTTTCACTAACTGCCATTTATATTGGCAAGATTTTAATGAGCTGATAAATTTGCTCTTTGGCGCTATCCAACAAATGATGCCATGCTCAGAAGTCCATAAGCTAGTATATCCAGTAAAAAAAACCCAGCCATAAAATGTTATTCTACATATATTACATGCAAATAAGACCAACTAAAGAAGATTCTGTTAAACAGTGATGTCTACTGCAGCAAAACTATAATTATTTTTTTCACTTCCATGTCTTCTTAAAGTTACATATGTAAGAAAAATATTGAGATGTTAGTTGTGCTGTTTAAGACTTGAATAAACTGGAGATCTGCTTCTAATGGTTAAGAAGTAAAAGAATGTAAGAAAAGTACAAGTCAAAAGCAAAGACAATGGCAGGCATTCGTAGCACCGGTACAGGACAAGGTGATCAGACCTTTCTCATTCAGCCTTATACTCTGTCCCAGTCTCCCAAATGCTGCCATTGTGTTAGTTATTTTTTTTTCTTCTTTTAAAATACTCATGGATCCTACCCCACTTGCCCCCATCATGTTCATATCTCCATTATAGCTCACAGCTGAACAGGTGTATCGCTATACAGTTTCTGAAGGCTTTGAAAGTGTGAACTGACTGTTTAGCAAGACGTAAGTGTTGTGCCAAGAGCCTGAAGCATCATCTCTGAAAATACAGGCTGCTTCAGTGATCGCATGCAGAGTCCCAGATGCTGTGTCTATCCTACTACGTAGAGAAGCCCTCAGGGTAGCCTCAAGGCCAGCAGAGCTGCCCTTCTACATTGTTTGCTTGTTGAATCACCCCAAAGGCTAGCTCTGGGGTAAATCTGCTGGTATTCCTGGGTGGTAATGGGAATTTGCAATGTACCCAATCCACAGTCAACATTTGTATGTAGCCTTCAGGTATCCTATTTGCCATTTCAATGACATCAAGTAGGGAAAAAAGAAAATAGTCTGCAGATTATTCCTTCAAGGTGCCCTCAGGTTCTTCCTAAGAGGACTTAAAGTGTTTGCAGTCTTGAGGGCAAAAGGGATTTATGGCAGCCTTAGTTTAGGTTGCAGACAAAAGATATAATGAATTCACAGGAAATCTGAAGTTTTCACATTAGGTGCAGTATAGAGGTATGCACAGAATAGATGCTTCTGAAGTACTGAAATGTTTCATTACTATTTAAAAATGTTATCTTTTTGAACAGCATGATCACATGATCCAGACTGAATTGTTCTCAATCTGTTGATAATGCATATATTCCTGGCCTGATAAACTATAGCCTTTAAACTATAAACTACATAGCCTTTAATAACTTTTGAAACATCATGAGAGTAGCCTAAGCTCCTATATCTTATTTCACAAGTAAGCTAAGACAAGAGTGTGCATGGATGACTACTGTAGCTCATGCAATTCATTAAAGTGTAATAACTTGTTTGAATTGCTTGCTCACCCATGAAGTTACTGGAGCAAGAAACATACTTGTGGCAGATGGGCACTCTGCTTTAGTATTTTGCCTCCCTCTGACTCAAAGTGATATGTCTGTAGTCACTTTTATCCCTGCCTTCCCCTGTATCTTCTTTCACAATAGAAAAGCAACTGGATTACAGTATATTGTTTCCTCTGAAAAGCAGTCAGAGGTCAGAAATGCACATGAAACAAAAAAAACCCAGGGAGCTGGAAGTGCAGTCTGTGTAGTTATGCTGCTTAAGGCAACAGCTAACTTGAAAAAAAATAATCCATGAAGTTGGTCATCACTCTGGTTCCCTTTTTCCCTTCCTTGTCCTACTTTTGGCTACAATAAGTATCTTGGCAGAAGAGGATTCTGAATTCAAAGGAGGCATCATTTCAAGAGAATTTTCAGGTTGCGTCATTCGGAAAAAGGACCCAAAAAATCAGGGCTCAAAACCAATAATTCATAATGCTCCAGAATAACAAGGAAACATATTCTTTGATGAAAGCTGATTTTGGAGCATAGTTTTCCACCAATGAGAACATTTTGTGGTGAGTTTTCGGTATGAAACAGTAACAGGCTGGTCTGTTTGATTTTTCTCTGAGTTCTTCACATCTGGAATCCATTCTGTCCCACATTATTTCATGTTTGATTACCAACACCATTGTATTTTTCAAGTTTTTTTCCAGGTGTAAATCATAAGGGATCAAATAATCAAGACGTGGTACATTAGAAAATATTAAACTTTTCCTTTTTGTCCTGCAGAACTGTGCCTCAAAGTACTCTACCTTGAAAAAAAAGAGTGTGAGGGAACACAATCACATTACAATAATTTTAAAATGTAGTGAACTCATGAAAATATACTCCCAAATGTCCTAAAATATTTAAACTGGAAATTATTCAAATTATTTTAATTTTTTTTTAATAAGACTTGAAAAAATTGATAATTTCAAAGGATTAGGGCATTAGTAAGTTTTTCCAGTACTGGAAAAATATTTGAAACAGCAATAATTAAAGAGCAGGGATAGCCTGATTTCAAGCCCAAGGAATTTCATGATATGATTTATCTAAGGCTTTGCCAAAAATATTTAGAGACTAAAATCACAATCTACTGTGCCAATTCTGGAAGGTCTGAATGCCATTCAAGATATTTGCTGTTCATTTTCTAAGCAATATAGGTCTGGTTAATAAAAGGCTACTATTCTGGTGTAGACTGTTTCAGCATCTTTAGTGTTTATGGCCTAGCACAAGATGGCCCTTGATTTAAACTTAGAGTATTTGAAATTAGGAGGGTATAAATCATACAACTTTAAAATTACTTACTGAATGACCTAAAGCTGTAGGTGTTATGAGGGAGCTATTCATAAGTACTTCCAGTTAAGTGCCCTCTATTGTATTCAGTAAATCTTTTTTATAAATAATCTAGGTGATACTGAAATCATTATAGTCAAATGTATAGATAACAGATTGGAGGTTCAATAAATAACAAGGTACAACACAGTTACAGAAGTCCTTAAAGCTCTTGAAGAAATAGTTACTTCCCTTTCTATTAAAACAATGCCCTGTTAGGTTGCACCTAGGAGCAAATAAGACTCTATATTTACACAACTGGATATTTAGCCTTGAAAAGAAGTGAATCAAAGATGGATTTAGTAATTATGTTAGATGATTGTCTCATTATGTAACGTTAGTGCAACACTCAGAAAAATTTGCCACAGAAAATCCTACAAAAACTCCTATCTTGCTCACATTCTCAGAAAGTCTTTTGATAGAATACTATGTACTATTATGCCATCCACTCCTCAACAAATCATTAGCAAAAATTTAAAGTAGTTCTAAAATGATCCAGAGAACTGTGAGAAAGACCATGGCTGCATAACTTCATATGCTAATACAGTAATTTATGCAGAAAAAGAAAGCCGAAGACATTGATTGATCAAAGACTGTGGGTTCTTAAATACGGAGTAAAAGCTGAAATGGAAAGAAGGTGGCTTTTGACACTACTGAGAAAGGAATAAAAAGTCAGTAGTTGGACAGCGATTTTAGAAAATTCAGTTTTAAACAAGAAAAAAATTCCTGGCAGTGACAATAACTAATGCTGATACAACTTATCAGTGAAGACTGTAGCTTCACTATTGCTTTGAAAGTCTAAAGCAAAACTTGTATTTATAGCTAAAAAGATCCTCTAAACCAGGTCTGAGAGGTATTCTTCAGCCCACAAGACATGAAAGAGCAGAAGCAGTGCTCTTTTTAGTTCTAAAGGGCTGTAAATATGAGCATTAATTCTTCCTCTTCCACCTTTACCTCAGTCAATTTCCATTCTGAGTGAACTCTCCACATACATTTAATACTTCAAGCACCATACATAAGGCAAATGGCTTTAATCAAATATCTTGCTTTATGTCTTCTCTGGTTGCGTAATTTGGCTTCTGGTTTTATGAGGATTTTTATTTGGTTTTTAATACCGTTGAAGGTGTCCTGATTGTAAATGAACAGTCAAGTCTCTATTTCGCTCATTTAATTGCTTCTTTGATGGCCTCACTAATCGCACCTGACTACTTTTCAGAAGCAGTGGCTATGTCCAAGAAGCAACCAATTCTATTTAATTTACTTTAATGTAATTTCTTTGTCATCATCACATCACTGACAAAGTAAGTGCACAGTCAGTGTTAGCTGGATCTGTTCTGGTCATCTTTCTGCCTTGTTTATTTCTGAGCCCAGACACTGGTAAATATTTCTGTCCCTTTCTGGGACAAAAGATGTTCTGTGTCCAATGCTTTATAAAGCTGGTCTTTCTGCTCCCATATTCAGGTTTAGATGTTATTGGCTTTGAACTCAAGGACAGAAATGTATTTCTTCAATTGACCTCATGCAAGTAAAATTCAGAAATATTCTATTAAGGTGTACAGCTATAAGACATGCATCATGTAAGCAGAAACACATTAGAACTTCAGACGTTTTAACTACACATATTTGCAGCTGCACTTGCATTTGCAATAGTCCTGACACTTTGCTTATAGTTACTACTCAAACATGGTTTCCCTTAAGATTTGGAGACTACCAGAGCTGAATTTCAAATTACAAATTATACATATGGTCCTGATACACACACAGTATTACTAAGGTTTTTGCTCTGAAATAAATATGTACAGTAGGCAAAGCCCTTAAGCTGCTCCTTAGCTTACTATTTCATTAATATATCATGTGACAAGATCAGTATTCAAATATAAACAAATTAATTATGTATGTAAATGAACTTCTAATTTAGTTATCCTGAAATACAGCAAGGTTAACAGAATTACACTGATGCTATTACAACTGAAATGAAAGATGCATTTTCAGATTTCTTAGAGAAGTCTAGAGACTTATTATGAACAGTATTCAAATGGCTTTCCTACTTGATTCATTGGAAGAGAACGTGTTCAAAATAATACTGTAAACTGTGCCTGCTCTCTCTCTCTCTCTAGGCTTCATACATCTGCTTTATGGTTTGCTTTAATAACAAACATTTTTATTGTTGAGGTGTGTAATAAATATGACAGACCACAGCCTGCAGCCTGCAAGGTATGAGGAAGAACAGGCTCTGCATGAACAGAAGAGAGAGATTGTCTAAGAGTAGAATACTGGGACTTGTTTGTCTTCAAATAAGTCTTGCTTCCCTGTGAAAATCAATAGATAACTTACCCTAGGGGCAAGTATTCATTTATGAACAATGTCCAAGCTTGTATCATAGGACTCATCTCACTTGATTCAATGATTCTTTGTCAGTGCTAACAAAATTCTATTATTTTGCTAAGATCAGATAAATTTGTGGCCTACAGTTTGTTCAAAAGCTGAGTTCCTACGAAGGCATCAAAGGCATTCTACAGGCATCTTACAAAGTTCCTACAAAGGCAACAGAGGAAGGTGTAGGTTAGGCTAAATATACAACCCCTACTATGAAAATTACTTAATATACAAGAAGGTACACAATTCTACATAGGGACTTGAATAAATAGTGTTTGGGGTTTACATGACAGGTTTTGGTAGCTTGCAGGCTTCTGTGAGAAGACATGCACCCATGTCAGACAGACCTAGTTCCAGCTGGCTCAAAGATGGACCCACTCCTTGCCAAGCTGATCCCATATTGGTATTGCCTCTGTGATAACATATTTAAGAAAGGGTAATGTAAGTTGCACAGCAGCTGAAAGAGAGGAGTGAGAATATGTGAGAGAAATAGCCTTGCAGACACCCAGATCAGTGAAGAAGTAGGAGGAGGTGGTGCTCCAAGTGCTGGAGAGTCTCCTGCATCCCATAATGAAGACTATGGTGTAGCAAGTTGTCCCCCTGCAGCCCATGGAGGTCCAGAGTGGAGAGATATCCACCCTGCACCCCATGATGGACTCTGCATTGGAGCAGGTGGATGCACTCAAAGGATTTGTTTTGCCCTTCTGTTTTGCCTGTGAGAGTAATTGCCATCTCAACCCACAAGCCTATATCTTTCTTCCCTGTCCTGTTTATGAAGGAGGAGTGATAAAGTGGCTTGGTGGGAACTTAATAGTGAGCCAAACCAACCTACCACACAAAGAAAAGCTCCCACACTCTCGTTCAGAAAACCCTAGGCCTCGCATTTCTAGTTACATAACACTAACCCAAGGAGTGAAGCAGACTTGGCATTAATGTCTTCTTTACCATAAAGGAAGTGCAGTTGGTATGTTTAACTTTCTAGAGGAAAGTCCTGTGTACAACCATACAAAAAAATTTGACTCAGAGCACTCAGTGCTTACCTATTTTATCACTTTCCTCTTACAGCAAGGTCCCAGAACGGAATTTGGGAATCTCTAACCCCAGTAACTGAAGAACTCAGCTAGTTTCTGCCTACTCCATCTTTCCTAAAGACATTTAGAGATTAGAATTCAGACCCCTTTTGGCAAGTTAAAGGTTGTATTATTTGAAGTATTTCATAAAATACCACATTGAGATTTTATATATTTCATATTTTATTTTATATATTTATTTATATTTATATATTTATTTTAAGTAATAAAATAAGTTACTTAAGTAACTTAAGTAATTTAAATTAGGCAGGGAAAATACACTATTTGATTTCAAGTACTGGAGTCAAGTGGCATTCAGCTCTGGAGCCTCCAAGATGAGAAGGACATGGACCTGTTGGAGTGGGTCCAGAGGAGGGCCACGAAGATGATCAGAGAGCTGAAACACTCCTCTTGTGAAGACACGCTGAGAGAGTTGGGGTTGTTCAGCCTAGAGAAGGCTCTGTGGAAACTTTATAGCAGCTTTCTAGTACCTAAAGGGGGTTACAGGAAAAATGGAGAGGGACTCTTTACATAGGAGTGTAGTGCTAAGACGAAGTGTAATGATTGTAAACTGAAAGAGGATAGATTTATCAGAGATATTAGGAAGAAATTCTGTACTGTGAGGGTGGTGAGACATTGGAACAGGTTTCCCAGGGAAGCTGTGGTTGTCCCATCCCTGGAGTTGTTCAAGGCCAGGTTAGACAGGGCCAACCTATTCTAGTGGGAGGTGTCCATACCCGTGGCAAGGGCATTGGAGCTAGATGATCCTTAAGGTCCTTTCTAACTCTAACCATTCTTTTATTCTATGATTCTATTTCCTGTAGGAAACAATATTTCATTGGCAGACTTTGGATTTTGTGACCTATGAAATACTTTCTAAGCTTAATTTATTATTATGCATCAATAAAATAACATTTTTTCTAGTAATTTATTATACCATAGATTCCCTGATTCTGTCTTTTTAATAATGAAATATTGTTGAAATAATGAGATTAGCATCTTTTATTAATACTAGATTTGCATTTATTGTACAATTGCTGTTCCTGCTGTTATGTTTTATATATAGTTGTCTATGAAAGTTGGGAGGTGTTTATCAACAGAAGAATGCTAGTTTAGCAGACACGAGATAATAAAAAGACCGAGTGATAACAATCATTAGTTTAGAACTAATAAAATCTGTTGTGTGTAATTTACCTATAACATTTAAGGCTCACTGTAACTGGTCTGTCATTTTTTATCACTGCAAAATATGCTCCTATTCTCATTATAAGAGCTGTTGTCACAAGACAGTTTTGATTCATTGAATTCTACTAAAATCATAGGTGTCACCTACAGGAGAAAACCACATTTTACCAAATACGTTCTTCATGCAATGTCTTCAGAATACAGAAGTTTTTTAGTAGAGACAATATTGGCCCAAAGTTTCTTAGCTGTGCAATAGTTTCAAGCAATTTTGTTGCGTATCAATAAAGACTAAGTTGAATTGTTAGTGTTTAAAAGCTTTAAAGACAATTCTTGAGGAACATGTGGCAGATGGATATGGTGAGATGAAGGTAATGATGTGAAATGCGCCCTTTGACAAGTCTTGCCTTGTCTTTCATGTCTAAGAGATATTGCCATTTGGTCTATTTAGTTTCCGTTTTTCTCACTTCTGCCTGTGAGTTTTGGAAAACACTCTTCCTTTATTTCAGTGCCATACTGGATAAAACCCAGAAGCTGCTTCTAGCAGGATGAAGGGAAGTCAACTTATGTGCTGAAGGAAGAGTGCCAACATCAACTATTTAGACAAAAGGTCTGCAGATGGTGAACTCTTTCTGAGATGAAGACTCATAATTTAATTGGAATAAAGATTCACTGTGCTCTAATCAACCAAAAATATATTAGTGAAGTAAGAAAGTCATTGTTGTAATAAGATGAAATCACAAGCAAGGAAGTAAATGAAATTGCACTTAAGCTCAGAAAAGTGAAAAAAAGGAAAAAGAAAAACAAAATACAACTTGTCTATGTTCTGCAAATGATTTTTTTTCTATACCAAGAATATTGACCTCCAGCAGTCACTATTTATGACACTTCAGTAATCATCTGAAGTGTGACAGAAATGGCAAAAGTGATTAAAGTGTTCCTACACACCTACACAAAAAGTGGCTGATAGATCAAGAAAGTAAAGGAAGGTAAATAGCTGCATGAGTCGGACACTAGATCTCTTATTTTAATATGCAGCAAAATAAACAATTATCTAATGTTTGTGCTTTTAACTCAGTCAGTACCAGATATGCTTATACCTTTGGAAAAGAAACTAGGCACATTTTGTATGACTCTCATTACAGAAATATGTTACTTTCATTACAGAAAACCAATTGCAGAATCGTATAGAATCATCTAAGCTGGAAAAGACCCTTAAGATCATCAAGTCCAACCATAAACACTGCCAAGTCCACTGCTAAATCATGTCCCTCAAAAACACATCTACAGGTCTTTTAAATACCTTCAGGGATGGTGACTGAACTGCTTTCCTGGGCAGCCTGTTCCAGTGCTTGACAAGCCTTTTGGTGAAGACATTTTTCCTAATAGCCCATCTAAACCACTTGAGGCTATTTCCTCTTGTCCTGTCACTTGTTACTTGCGAAAAAAGACCAAGCCCCACCTTTCAGTTAGTTGTAGAGAGGGATAAGGTCTTCCCCGAGCTTCCCGAGTTTTTTTCTCCAAGCAAAACAACCCCAGTTCCCTCAGCTGCTCCTCTAAAGACTTGTACTCTAGACGCTTCACCAGCTTTGCTGCTTTTCTTTGGACAGGCTCCAGCACCTCACTGCCTTTCTTCTAGTGAGAAGCCCAAAACTGAACACAGTATTTGAGATGTGGCCTTACCAATGCTGAGGACAGTGGGATGATAATTACTGGTCATGATTATGAAAGCTTACTACTTTTGCCTCATTTCTCTTGTTACTGTTATGAGGTGAAAAAAATATTCAGGGCATCACTAAATTAGTTTCATTCTGAATCATCCTGGCATATCTATAAAGAACAACTGTGAACCTATAAAATACAACCACTAAAACTGTAAAGCAGCACAAAGATGTTTTCACTGTGATAGCATGTCAAATCAATTTTTAGTTTGCAGGTTGGTGGTTTTTTTTTTTTTTTGGTGGGGGGGAGGTTAATACATTTATTCCAAATTAATCATAGAATACTGAGACAATAGTTCTCATTCAATGTTTTTGACCAGGGTCATTGAAAAGATTCAGTGTCTGTTCTGTTTAGCTGGCATGGAGATCTGATGACACATTCCAGTCCTTGGAACAGATGCTGAGAACTCAGAACCACTTTTCGTACAAACATACAATTAGCTGCTCTTTGTCTATATGCGCACGTGGAGAGCAAACCTTACCATCCACTCACAGAAAAGCACTGAAAGGAACCTCCAAAGGCACTTTATAACATGTTAAGTCACCTTGGTTAAACTAAAGTTATGGTACCAACTACTATTAGTCCTTATCTGCTTTACCCAAAAAAATGTCAAAGACGCACTGGTTTTGGTCAACAAAAATAGAAGAGTAAGTTTAAGGTTTGCTCTGATGTCTTCATATAATTCAATGCAATCTGTAGGAGGAGTTAATCCTCTGAGGAAAAAGTGATAATCACATTTAAAAAAACATTCAGCATTTCTGGATGAGAAGTTAGTTACTCCAAAGAAACCTCAAGTAATTGATGCACATAGCAGGGTTATTAGGCCAATAGGCCTTTATAATTAATTTTATTTACAAAGATCATCAAGAAGAAAATGATATTTAGTTTTTAATATAACATCTTCAATAAACATTAAAGAGGTAGTGTCACTTCAGCGTCAAGTGCAGATGGTTACATACCTGGTATTAAAGCCATAGAATAACAAAAACTGAAAAAACATTGTGCATCAATTCTTGAAACACAGTTAAAATGTGCGATATCAAATTGAACTAAAACTGAGAAGAAACAGAGATGGATAAAATAGTACAAGAAAACTTCATATTTACTATCAAATCTTGTGATTATACGCAGTAGTAAAGATCTTCTAATAAATAAAATTTCCTATTAAAAATGAGTGAATATTTTAACATTCCAGAAATAAAAATCAAAGATACATCTAATATCTCATCCAAAAACTACAGGAGAAAATGGCAGAAAATACTTCATATTATGAAATTAAGCACAAAAGCATTAAGATCTCCTAGAAGTAAAAAGACTGTAAAATTTATTTAATCCTTCATGTATATGTAATTTGACAGTGATTTTCAACATATAATCAAATATTCTAGTTTCTCATCTGTTATTTCCTAACTTCTACACACCTGACTTGACAACTATACTAGTATTACTACAATAAAATAAATGCATATAATTCTTAGATTATTTTTTCCTTTGGAGCCAAATTCTTACCTCATTAACAAAGACCCTGTTGGTCCAGAAAAAAAAGCTCTGCCTCCTTTTACTTTTTTTCCTCCAAACATAGTTGCATGCTAGGGCAAGAGCATGGGGAAAGGTCATGTGTAAGATAATTTTGCTTCCCAGTTTTTGGTATGCAACACTTTAGGGATTGCTTTGAGGCGGAACCTGGACATAAAGCCTTTTAATACACATTGGTGATCGTACTTAGTCTCAACTATTTTTAATTTTATAAATTTGTTCTAGCTATTTTTCTGCGTGAAGAAATTCAACAGTTTTCTTCTAAGTTGTGAGAAAACAATTCCTTTTCTGCAAATGACATCTTTTTCCTGATGTTTATATTATTAGGTATTCTAAGAAACAGTATTCTTTCTGAATTCCATATCTGTTATTATATCTCTGTTGTTTCCATTTATGAGTTTTCTCCTCTTCAGCCTTAAAACACCTGTCTGTTTTGTTTTGTCCTTTTCTAATTATAGTTCATCCTTTTCTAATTATACTTCATCCTGTTTGAGGTAATAGGATGAAAATCAAATCTCTTTCTCGGGATTTAGGAGAAACATAAGATTTATATAGATTTATACAGTTACAACTATTCTTTGATAATTTGCCTGGATAAAAATCTGTCTGGATGGCTGCGCCCAAAGAGTTGTGGTGAATGGAGTAAAATCTAGTTTGTAGCTGGCCACAAGTGGTGTTCTCTAGGGTTCAGTAGTGGGGCCTCTTCTGTTTAATACCTTTAAGGATGACCTAGACAAGAAGATTGAGTACGCCTTCAGTAAGTTTGCAGATGACACCTAGTTAGGCAGGAGTGTTGATCCATTTGAGGGTAGAAAGGCTCTCCAGAGGGATCTGGACAGGTTGGATCAGTGGGTCGAGGCCAATGGTGTCAGATTCAACAAGGCCAATTGATGGGTTCTGCACTTGGGTCACAATAACCCCAGTATTGGGGAATATGTACATGCAACTTGGGGAAGAGTGGCACAAATGCTGCTTGGCAGAAAATGACCTGAGGGTGCTGGTTAGCAGATGGCTGAATATGAGCCAAGAAGGCCAATAGCTAACAGTTTTCCTGCGTTCTTGGCTGCTCTTGGGGACTAGAAATTTATTTTCTCCCATTAAACTATTTCCAACAACACCAAATATTTTCTATGTCAGTTGCAGTGATATTTAATTCTGTCATCAAGTATGTACAGCTAGGAGTAGTTCCCTTCTCCCACCCTTTCTACTGTCTCCAGGTACAGATGTTCCTTTTTGGATCCCCCTAGATGTCTCCTTTTCTTTAGGGAACTCTGATAGCCGGTTGTATTAAAACCCTGGAAAAGTATATACATTCCAGCAACTGGATCTTCATTATCCTCACTCTCTAAGGACACGTTAATACCAAAACATTTAATGTTAAACTGTTCTCAGTCGTGTGAACTCACTATCAGGGCCCACTCTATGTTTCATATTCTCCAAAGCAGGTGGCTGCAGGTTGAGAATGGTCTCTGGATTGCATTAGCTCCTAAATTGTAAGCAGGACAGTGATAGCTGGCATAAGTCAAAAGCCTACCAGAGTGTTCTAACAGTTTATTGGTAAATGGAATCAAGTTCCACTGTCTGGGAATGTTCCTAAAGAAGCTATTGACTTTTTTACAGAACTGTATTGATTTTGGATGGAAATACTGCTCTCTATTGACTATGCATTGATTTTTCTTCCTTTCCCATCTCTCTTTCTCTCTCCCTTTTTCTCTATTTTTCTCCCCCTGCCAGTTCCAATCTTTACAGTTTGTCTGAAGTTAAATCAGATTTACCAGTTCATTTTCTAGTTCTCTCCTGGACTATTTTTAAAATTGATGTCCTATTTGATACTTTCCATCCTTCTGATTTTAGCTGGTAGTTAGTAATTTCATATATGATTACCTTTAGAGCTCCTGCCTGAATATCATCTTTTCATGTCAATTTCTTATAAATCTCTTTATTAGTTTATCTTAATAGTCATTTACTGGCATTTCAATTTGTGACAGTTCCTTTGAGTGACCCCTTATAAAAATAAAAATAAAAAAATAAAACCATTATGGAGAAGTATTTGGAGATCACAAATGGAATAGACTTTAGCTGTTCTACTGCAGTAACTTCTTCCTTAAGGGTTTCTTTAGCACCCGCATCAGCTTTGGACCCATGACAATTCTTTGGCCGCTTTTCTGACTGTGCTTAAAAACAATTCAAGCAGAAGTTTTAATGTGGTTAGAAAGTTGTTCTTAAATACTTTTTCAAACCTGCAATGTTTAACTCGACAGCATATATGCTCTTTTTTCCTACTTTCCTCATTTGGACTCAACTTTTATCATTTGAATGAGGTTTTTTAAGTTTATAACAATCATGGAATCATAGAATTGTCTAGGTTGGAAGAGACCTTTAAGATCATCTAGTCTAACCATCAAGGTAACCCTGATTAAAAGCCATCATTCAACCATGTCACTAAGCACTATGTCAACACATCTTTTAAATATCTCCAGGGATGGTATCTCAACCACTTCACTGGAAGCCCATTCCAATGATTAATAACCCTTTCAATGTAAAAATTTTTCCTAATATCCAATCTGAACCTCCTCTGGGACAACTTGAGGTCATTTTCTTGTCTTGTTGCCTGTGACTTGGGAGAAGAGACTGATCTCTGGACTCTCTACAACCTTCTTTCAGGTAAGTATAGAGAGCGATAAGATCTGCCCTCAGTCTTCTTTTCTTCAGCACCTCAATGTCTTTTTTTGTGGTAAGAGGCCCATACTCAGCTATTTACTGGGGGTGTTTAGCCTTTTAGATAGATATTCTATAGAGACATTGACTCATATTTGGTTTTTAATTTTCTATACTGCCTGCCTGAGAGTATTTAGCCATACTAATTCTCCACAGTTTCTTTCTGACTTCCATTGTAAGTATTTTATAAATATATATTTAATGTTTCTTTCTGAAATTAAAAATTACTATTGTAGATTTCTGTGGTTCTTTTTAGTATGCAAATTGTTTAATTTTAATGTTTTTCAAAAGCTATCTATTTAGATGCTTTGCTGGGCTCTCAGTACGAAATAAGATACTGCAACACCTCAGTCTGAGGAACCCAGCAGGGACTTCACATGGGAATCTAGGCTCAGGGTTCAAAACCTGGACTTCCTCCACAACTGACAGAGAACTGAGCATCTCAGAAAATGAATGCAAAACTTTCTTCCTGCAGCAGGAGTGTGAGGGAGATCTATCAGTCTGTTGAATTTCCTCTTCATTATGTCCCAAAGACAAGAAAAGGCTAACATGTTTGGATTTCACTGAATCCTTTGTAGTGAAAATGGTGATAAGGCAATGGTGCTGTCTATTATTTATAAAAGAGCTTGGCATCCAGGCAGACTTCAGCTCTTGTCCTTTATCTTGTGAGATTTCAAACTTTTATGTCTGCGAAGCCAAGAGAATATCTTCCTCATGAAATTATCATTGTACATTCTATTCTATGTCTCAGAGTTATACGTTTACAACACTACTGGGGCTAGACAAGCAAGAAAAAGTATGTGTCTGTAGTGAAGACAGGCAACTGGGAGTTAGGGGTTCTACTTCTTGTTCTATTTGTACCTTTTGAAGCTGCAAGGGTTAGGCCTGTGTGAGGCACACTTTTTATAGCTAAAAGTTTTCCTTGCTCCTGACCCATTGCCAGGTTTTCTGCTATCTGAACTATAGAAACAGGTGACAGCAGTAGCTGGTTAGCATCTCCCTTTCAAGTGGCAGCACGAAAAAAGGAGATGCTTTGAAAGAAACTGTTGACAATAAAAAAATAAAGATCTAGAGAAAGTAGTATAGTGATGAGCCCATTTGTCTGTTTGTCTGTTTTTGTTCTCCACATCCTTATTCCCAGTACAGTCCTTTCTGGCCAAATACTGAATTACCATTCCAGTTCTTACTTACATTCCCATTCCCTCCACAGGAACCTGGTTCTTTACACAGTTTCATGACAGGATGATGGTCTGGTTAAACAAACAAACAAACAAACAAACAAATAAATAAATAATAATAAAAAGAAAAATATGCCTTTACATTTAACAACAGCTATTACTTTATTAAGTGTCAAATTCAGATGTAGTCGTCAGATGACTGTTTCAAAACGTCTTGTAGAGAGCTCAGCTTGTTACTATACCAGTTCAAGACATCTGGCTAAGCAAAAAACCCCAACATTTAGACTGAATAAAAAAATCCTTATCTTGTTTCAAAACTCTTCTTCCGTCATAAAGTTTATGAAAACTCAACTTACTATGCCACCATGAATGATGAAACTCAACTCTTTATTACATGAGAGGAAAGAAGACCAAGACTATAAGGTCTGCTTGGAACTTTGCTATATCAAATAAACTAATGCAATACACTTTTTATATGTCAAAGTTTTGTTTTTGAGTCTTGAGAAACAACAAAGGCTGGGATCAGAGTACACTAAGCACCTTTTAAATAAAGAACAAACCTACCCTATACAATGTGTTTGGTGTGTTAAGTGATCATTACTTGCTGATAACATTCTGAAACAGATTGGCTTATTTATTGTTGCCTTTGAATCTATTGGGATAAATATTTTTTACTGATGTTTATGAATAGAAACTGACATTTCAAAATAAAACTTTAGTCTGTAGATTGTTTTTTGTTAGATTTCTACATGACTGAAGGCACAACAAAATGTCCTGTAATGAAAGTATTTTCATAGTGGTTCAATGTCAATGTGCAGTATGTTAAAGTTCATTATAAAGCTGAGTGTACTGGAAAAATATGTCAATTTGTAATGGCTATGGCTGATAATGTTATCAAAATAAGTTCTGGTTTACTGCCACATACACAAGAGGAAGATGACATTTTTAAATTAAATTAAAACCTTTCATATTTCTCTTTATTCAATTTCTGTGTGGTAGAACCAAACACTTATAATTATGAAAGCTGAATATTAAAAATTTAGTGCAATACCAACTTATGTATTTACAGTGTATCATGCCATCTAACACAGTTTGTGCAGTATGGATATCTGGAGAATTTCACCTTTTCTCCTTTTGTTCGCTCACATTTATTTCAGATTAGGCTCTATTACAATGTCTTTATTAAGGACAATAGCATGGCTACCAACTCCAACTGTATTTTGAGAAAAATTTAGAGATCTGTGAGGGTGTTGAGGCACTGGAACAGGTTACTCAGAGAAGTTGTGGATGCCCCACCCTTGGAGGCTGGATGGAGCTTTGAGCAACCTGGTCTAGTGGGAGGTGTCCCTGTCCATGGCAGGGGGGGTTGAAACTCAATGATCTTTGAGGTCCGTTTCAACTCTAACCATTCTATGATTCTATAATCTTTAGGATCTAAGGTGTTCAAAACAGGTATCCCTTTTGGGTAGCTACTCAGAAAAGCATTAGGCAATTTGATAACATGCTGGAGTGCAGGAAGTTATTATAGTTGATATGTGGGAAAGGAGACAAGAAAACACTCTAGTAACAGGAAGAGTCTCAACTGCTGACCTAAGAAGTGAAAAATCACAGGTCAATGCTGTGTTCCTTCTGTAGCAGATAAACATAGTATGTTTCCTTCCCATAGGAGAAAGTAATGCTTTTCTTACCCTTTACTCAAACCAAACTCAGAGCATATCCAGGGTACTTCTATGCACTTTTTATCACAGAAAAATCAGATTTGATAGTTTAAGAGTTTTCCAGTTGCTATCACAACCTATCTGCATTTTGAAAAGTAATTCCAGTGGTTTTGAAAGGCTTTCTTTCTACACCACAGCAAAGTTCAAAACCATGAACCATGCTAAAGCTGTTGAGTTCTACAGGAGTCTTCTCCTCCCTGTTCTCAGGAAACAAAAGACAAGAATGATTTGTTGAAACTAACGTTACTGAGATGTGCTTTCTGCATCACAAAAAATCTTTACAGCTGAGAAGAGCAAGGCTTGAGGTCATGAAAATGCATTATTTTTCAAGAATTCTGTAAAGAGGACATTCTCAAGTAAGATCATACCCAAACTACCATCTTAGGTTTGAGTTCTGTGTCAAGGTATCTGACCTGTCATTACCTATTTCAGTTTAACCAATTCTTTCAAGGCAGTTTATAAAGCTTCTGCTTATGTGCAGAAGGGACCCAGCCAGAACAAGTAAGAGCTTAATTTCCAGCTGCTACTGTCCCAATTTAAATTCAGGTTTGGATATACTTAACAGAAGGATCTCCTCTGAGATGCTTGGCATGCAGAAGTTATACAGAGCACCTGCCACTCGTGTATTCCCAGGGTCACTTGTCTGGTGAGAAAGCTGAAGATAGCTGTTCTACCTGTAATCTGCTTTACCTTCACAGCTCACCTTACTAAACAATGTAAATGGAGATGTAGTCATAGCCATAAACGTACTAGTATCAAGACGCTGTGTTTTGGGTGGCTTTGTATCTCATAATGACACATCACACATACAGAATGCTCCTAGGAAGTCCCACTATGCACTGGATACCTTTGATTCATGGCATATCTTGATTAAAAGCCCTCATGCAGAAGTACAAGAAGTAAAACAGATTTCCCAAAGATGAGGTTGAGAATTGTGCAAACCCCTCAATATTGTAGCTGCATGCCCTGGAGGGTTTTTTTACCTGTTTACAACACTGAGGCAGAGTTAATTTCAGCTCCTTAAAGCTAGAGAAATTATCTGTCTCTCAATGCTAGAGTTCTTACATTGTCTATTTACATTACAAGACAGAACGGAAGGTTCAAGGTAAATGTTAAAAAATTTTACTGCAAGATTTCCTTTTTTTTTTTTTTTCCCCTCTTCCTCTCCAGAAGGAAAGATATAGAAGGATATAGGAAGGAGTTCACATGTTAATTCACATGATTAATAGTAATTACTGATTGATATCAGTTCTTAAAAAGACTGAAAATCTAAGAAAACACTTTAGTGGAAAAAAAATAACAAACCCCAAACAAAACGACAACTTATGGGATATATATTTCACCATTATTAGTGACAGAAATATAATTTGAAAAACTTGGTGAGTTGTTCCTCCCAAGGTCATGGTTTCTGCAGATTTGAAGACCTAGATTATGATATACTTTGTGAGATACTGTACATGCTTATATTCCTGATATCGCTGTGACGGAATCCAAATACTCTGTATCCTTGTGTTACAGTGTAACTTGTCCTGAATGAGTGTGATATATATCGCTTAAAGGAATGAAGTCATGAAGAGAAGAAATTAAGGATGTAAAGTGTATTTGTCTCTCTGAAGACTGGAAATAGGTGAAGACTCTGCAGGTGAAGTTCTGGACACTGCAAAAGCAACCTCTTGGTGGACAGTCTTAAGAACCAAGAACAAAAGGAAAGAGCTGGCCACTCCCAAGTCCTCTGCAGCCAGAAAGCAGTCAGGCGTTCAAGCTGCAGCAGTGGTACAGGATTGGCTGTGTAGGTAACAGCTGTCCAAGGGTAGAAAAAGGAGCCTGTATGAGAACCTCTAGTCTACAAGCTTAGGTTGCTTTCCAATGTATCTGTGTCAGTCCTAGATTAATGGTTGGTGTACAGTGCTTTGGGGAGAGCTGAGCAGGGAAATCTCATGAAATCTGAAATAATCTTTTTATAATAAGTGGTGTGGGTTTTTTATAAATCTATAAGATTATGCCTATTAACCTCACTCCCATTCTGCCATTTAAACTGCCTCAGGTGTCCTGCATTGCCAGTCCTTCCTCAAATCTCACCAGAAGAGACTCATTGCTCTATGTGCCTGGGGCAGGGGGGATGCATATATTTTCTCTGGGAACAGTGTGCTCCTATGTATGCAGCAAATATCCCTCTGTGTGTGTTTTGGCTACAGTTGGCACTGCAAGGTTATCAGTGCTGTCCAGGATTTTGTTTTTCTAGCTGAGAAATATGGGAACAAAGCAATGTGATTTAACCCATCTGCTCAGAGCTAAGGCAATTATTTCCTTTCTCCCGCTCAGTCCTTCATAGCTGTGAAATTCTATTAAAGTAAACTCTACCTTTGCCCACTGCCACCTGCCCTTTTCCCACAGGAACCCTGTCTTCCTCTGTTTCTCTCCTCAGTGTGAGGGCATTCCAATATGTTTAACCCCTAGCAGCTGCCTCAAGAACACAGGAAAAAAATCCTTCAAAGATCAGGTGAGGAAGAGGAGGGGTTGAAACAGAAAAAGTCAGCAGATCTGCCCAGAAGACCCACTGTTCCCACTCTGTGGTATTTTTGGCAGGACACATCAACAGCTGTGCAGTTTTGCAATTTTATTTCAGCAAGTCACAGCTTAAAGCATTATCAGCCATATCTGGTGAACACATGTGGTCTGGAAAAATTCAGCCATCACAACAGCTTCAGCGGTGCATCTTTCCTAACAAACTATCCTGTGAACCAAAGTTATTCCTATGAACAGGAGAAATACTATTTGATTTGAAGACATTTTCTTAGAGGAAAACTGTGACAGCTGTTCTGGAGGCTGTGTCTAACAGTTGTTAGGCTCAAAACTTTATCATTTTTTAGACATTTACAGTGCATGGTATAATTTCTTCAGGCTAAAAATATCTAGTTTGATAAAGCTAAAATAAGACTAGTTAAAGCAAGTTAAACTCTGGTCACCTAACTATTGCACAATTTTCTGCTTCAGCTAAGAATAACTAAAATAAAATCAGATAAGTCTAGACAAGACCAGGCAAGTCCTTAGGCCTTATAGAGCTAAGCTAGTACAAGGTTGCAGTCCATCAATAACAACGGGAATAGCAGTTACTACAGAGCTGCAGAGTGTTGAACCTTCTTCTACTATGGGAATAAGCATTGCTCATAAAGTGTTGGACTTCACAGTCAATACTAGTAGCTGTTGATTCCAGTATCTTAATGTAATTTAATCAAAAGTGTGCCCATCATCACACACAACTTCACTCTCATAACTTATTTTAAAATAATATAAATCATGGCAGCTTCTTTTAAGAGAAATCACCTTAGTTGTTCTAATGACTGTATTGATTTCTATTTTTCCCAACAAAGTCAAATAACAGGCTTGTGAGGATTAGCTGGTTAATGTTTTTGCAAAGCAGAAGTTTTGTTTCATGTGGCTAACAGGCTCAGCTAAAGACTCTATACTGTTTATAATACCATAACTACCAAGCTTGTATTTTCTTTTGATGAAGTGTGCTAGTATAAATAGATCCTCTGCTGAGCTAATTAGGAAGGTGCATTAATCCCAAATAATTCCATGTTGAGCTCACTTATTCGTAGCTAAAGGGCCTGATTTCCCTTTGTCTTGAATCTCTTGAGCTGGTTTAGAAGATAATGGTGAAAATATTAGCAAAAAGATTACACCGAAAGTCACTGTGATTACTAATACAGGTAATACACTAATATACTTCCTCACAGTCATCAGTATATGGACCCAGATAATGTGTATGTGTTAGATACTGTGTACACGACCCTGATCTCATTCTTCAAAATGGGATGAGTAACATCAGTAAAGCTCCTGAAAAATTCCCGGAGGAAAGCCAAATCACAAATTATTTAGTTTGGATTAGCAATACGTAGTTTATGAGATCTTGAACAAACAATTGCATCTGCATTCACAGGGAACACTAATGAATTTCTCTTTAGGATAAAAGAAAACTAGAGCACTTCATGATTATATTTCTGTTATACTAGAATATCTCTGTAGTGTCAATAAAAAAACCAAAACAGACAGATGCCAGTGTCAGCCATGTGTGCTACTTAGCATGGTTATTTTATTAACAGGCACTGATATTGTCTCCAAGGGACAGACTGTGAAATAAGAAAGAGAGAAACTTCCTATAAATGCCTACAGCCTGAATGTTCTGTCAGGTAATGTTAGTTTAAATGTGAAATGCTAAAATATTTTCTCATATATCAATTTCTCAGAGAGCCTAACAAGATACAAAATAGCAGCAGGAGCTAAATGCTAAGGATTTTTTCAGACTACAACTTATTTCTCCCTCTCCTCAAAGAAGAACCCTGATTTTCATATCAAATTATAAATGGTTTTCCAACCCCAGAATGCTAAATAAGACCTACTTCTAACCAAACCAAGTTTTAAAAAGTAATTTTCTAGTGTTTTTGAAGTGATTGCTATTAATTACTTCCCTCAAAAAAACAATTTACCATGTAGAAGGATAACTCTTCTGAAAGCTCCCCACCAGGCTCTGTACCCTTCTGATTGGCCTAGAAGTAGTCTGTCTCATGTGGCTCTGAAAAAAACAGAGACTCCTGTGTTCAGTATTCCAGCTAATCAAGCCAGATTGCTCCTAGGGAGAACCAGTGGCGTATCCATTTACTGTAGCTTGTTCACATGAATTTGTCATCAGCTCGAATCCTGATGGCTGGTGCCCTCGTGAAGACAGTCTCTTCTTTCACAGACAGGCTCATGTTAGATGTCCCTACTGGCTGGTCTTCCAAGATCTCTAAATACCTAGAATACAACTCCCAATTTAGGGTTAAAAAAAACTGTTTTGACCTACCCAACTTCAACAAAATATTCTGATACTAATATATCCCACAAAAAAAAACCAGCATGAAGACAATATATTCCAAAATATTTAGTTACACAGAAGCCATAACCAAATCTTTTGGTGAGTGTATCTGCAGTTATATTTGTTTTCAACAATTTAAGAAACAAAAACACTTTAAATCTTTAGAAGATTAAAGTCTAAAACAATTTTAGGGTAAGAAAAGAGAGGATTTATAATCTGTTCATCAAGATTATTAAATCAGGCATACTCTTTAATGGAGAGGGGAGTAAACCTCCTGTAAATATCANCTCTATTGCCAACATACCATTTCAATAAATAATTGCAAGCATACAAAGGCACAATGCTTCACTCAGGCCATATAGTACTGCATTAGAGGAGTTCCAAAGCAGTGTTTATATATATCGTTTGACCCAAATGGTCACTGGGTGTTAAGTACCTACACAAATCCACAGAATGGGTTTCTAAGTATCACTTGAAGTTTCACTTCTGCAATCAGATTCGTATAGGCAGTTCTTATAATCAAATCCACTGGGTCTGCAGACATATAATACACTAACAAAAAGACCTTTAGTAGTACCTGTTCTCCAGCTCAGGAGGGCTCAATTATTACTCACAACTAGATCATATTTTGAGTTTTCAAATCTACAGAAGTTCTGGTAGCAGCACCAGCATGGTAAACTATTTAAAGAATTATTTTAGCATTGTCTTATGCATCAAATTTCTCAATCCATGCATTTTCTCAGATACCTTTTGAATATTTACCGAGAATTACTTTAGGAACAATGGAAGTGGGAAGTGCACTATACAGCAAGTTTCAGACAACTGTTCCAAGACCAACAGTATTAAAAACACTGTGTTCGAGGGACACTTTAACTTGGCTTACAGTGGATAAACAATTTTAGGGTAAGAAAAGAGAGGATTTATAATCTGTTCATCAAGATTATTAAATCAGGCATACTCTTTAATGGAGAGGGGAGTAAACCTCCTGTAAATATCAGTTAAAGCTTAATCACTGTAATGAGTTGTTGGGGCATTTTTCAGAACACCTGGTATCAATACTGTAGCATCCTTTCTAAGAAAGTGGATTACTATTGATTCAGCTCTGACATTGTTTGGATAATATCAGGCTGTCAACAGACTTGAACTTCTTAGAATCCAATAGTTTTTCAATATTGGGTAGAGACTATTTCACAATTTGTTTGTGTGATATAACTTCTGAAGCAGTATCAGCGGAAAGGGAAGGAAAGAGGGAAAGGGAAAGGGAAGGAAAGAGGGAAAGGGAAAGGGAAGGGAAAAGGGAAAGGGAAAGGGAAGGAAAAAGGGAAAGGACAAGG
>VZRU01018604.1:713450-750889 GCA_013398155.1 Pedionomus torquatus
AAAAAAAAAAAAAGCTGCTGCTAAAGGAGTACAGAAGCTCTACTTACACTTCAGGGCCTGCAAGAAAAGTTGTCTTACATTTTATTTTTCTTTCTGTTTAAATCTATGATCCTAACTTCTGATAGTGAACATCTCAGCATGCTGCTCAGTCACATGGAAAAAAAATATTTTTATGCTTTTCAGAAGCTGTTGAAATGAAGAGCAACAACTTTTTAACAAAAACATCTTGATTTTGCCACATTCTGCTGAAGGTTATTAAATTGATATGACTGAAACTCCTCTCTGTGGAATTTGAAAAGCCTTTTAACATTTAGAAGACAAAAAAATTGCCAACTCCCACCGAAGGTTTCTAAATTGAACATTATAATCTTTGTGAGAGACTCATTAACCGAGGGCAAGAATGTCCAAGTTTAGAATATTTAATTTCATAATGCCACATATCTTAATCCACTTAGATGTATTTAAATTTAAGATAAAAACTAGTCATAAAGTTCAGTCTTCACACAGTCCTAAAATTGTTCTGCACATAGTATCTGAAATAAAAACCACAGATATAGCTTTGTAGTTGAGAGTTTGACTGTTAAAATCCAATATTGTGCCAGACTTCTTATTTTGTTCTGTAAAGCCTGATAAGAAAGTAAAATATAGTAATTATTACAGTAATCTCCAGGTGTAAAGGTACATTAATGTGAATAATAAAAGCATGGCCTTTATGAACACTAATATGTTTTATTGAAAAGACTTGTTAAAGACATCTGTAGGGTTGGGCTTTAAATAAAAGAATTTCATCAGCTTCCTCAGGCATAGGGTGGAAAGGACTTACCACAGCTCTCCAGAACTATTAATCCAGATGTAACAGCACGTAAATGGATGAGAGCTACCTTCTCACAGGCTTTCATTATACTGAGCCACAGGTGCACTTTGTACTTCTATGAGATTATGGAAGGTGGACTTTGTAGTACTGAGTTTAGTACTGCAACTTGATGAGAATTTCAAAAGATATCTGAAAAAAATACAACCTTAAATTCCCCCAAAACTAATCAAATCATACACTGAGATATCTGCATGAAATTTGTTAGTCAAGCAAAGATCTGGGAATGACTGAGACAGAAACTGCAAATCCTCTTATGTATATCTGTGTCCTCTTTGCTGAGGGCTTTTATTTCCTATTTACGAGTTTGTTGATCAAGTCCTGTACACTCAATTTCAAAAAAAAAACTTTTTAAAAATAAAAATATATAACTGACGTCAAATAACTTTAAAATTTCACTTAGAAAAAAATTAAGCATCATCAAAATAAAGATAAAACTTTAAAATATATTTACAGAAAAGCTCCAATTTGCCTTAAAAAATCTGAGATAAATGAATTTTTACAATCACTCCTTCAATATGCAGAGATTATTTTTACAGTATACTAATGAGAGACTAAAAAAGATGCAGTCTACTATAGCCTTTCAATACAATAAACACAGGATGGGAAGCAGGAAAAGGATCCTGATCAATTGCTGCATATAATATAATTTGTGTACTTTTAGTTGATTTGTTGCATCCCACCATAGTCTGTGTCCCTGACAGTGACTGTGGTGACAGTGTTGATAAAGGAGGAGGAACTTCTTAGAACAAGTAGAAAAATGTTTTTGCATGGCTCAATAACAATCAAGATAAGTATCATGAGCTGTAGTTTATGAAGTAGAAGTTTATCAGCTGCTTAGAATGGACTGTCAGATGTAAGACAGCATGTGAATGGGTAAGACTATTAAAAGAACTCTTGCATAGCTTCTGAGAAAAAAATTACTGAAACATTTTGTATTTCTAAAAAATCACCAAAACACGAGAAAAAGGCAAACTGCTGCCAACAAAGGGAGGAACAGCATACTGCAATGTTACCCGTAGACATTCACATGAATCACTTAACAGCGATCTTATGTTTTATATTTGCCCATTGTTGAAGGGATACATCTTGACAAGACTAAAGTATCCTCTACTGCCAGCAATGCATAAGCTCTTAGTTGAAATGGTCATTTTTTAGACTGGGACTTAGATGAAAAGCATATAATTTTCTCTGTAATCACTGATGTCTTGAATACATGCAAATATAAAAATGTTTCCAACTTCCTTAATCGCCACCAACTTGGAAGTGCAATAGTCCAGTCTTTGATGATTTTCAAGGCAGTAATGAAGCAGCACTGGAACGCGGAAAATATAGGAAGTGTACTACAGTGAAGTGATTTAAACATTGACAAGGTGTCATTATTTGTGGATGATAACTCTACTGGTATACTTAAGAGAAATAATTATATCCACAAATTAATGCGAAATGGGAATAAATACATTTCCAGTTAATTATCCAGTTCATATACTGCATAATAGTGAAAAGTAAGCTTTAGCTGAGCTGTAATTTAATCTTGCAGACACAAGTCACCGATCATTATTATTCACTTGCCAAAAAGGTTTTAGAATTATAGGAGATACTTCGCTCAATAGATGTGAATACAGGGAAAGGGTCAGGCATGTCCCCATAAGATAGCCACCTCAATATTTTCCGATTGCAACATTCTTAGAATATTATTCAGCTATTGAAATTATTTTTAATTACATTAATAAAAATTGCATAATTAGTGTTTTTGTGATAAGTATGATGAAGTTAGGAATGTTGGAGTCATCATCATAATGATGAAATACTAATATTTCTTTCCAAAATGCAAGTAGTTTTTGTGATGTAGTCTTTACAGTTGTCCAGTTTTGCATGTGATGTTTGTTATATGGTGCACTGGTGCATGTTAATATACAAAAAAGAATTTGTTACAATTCTTGGTCATAAAATTATGCCATGGCAAGCAAAATGGCAGCCCCACCTTGAAGCTGAGGGGAGACCTTATTGCTCTCTACAACTATCTCAAAGGAGGTTGTGGAGGTGAGGATTGGTTTCTTCTTCCAAGTAACAGGTGATAGGACAAGAGGAAATGGCTTCAAATTACTTTACTGGAGGTTTAGATTAGATATTAGGAAAATTTTTTACACTGAATGGGTTATTAAGGATTGGAACAGGCTGCCCAGGGAAATGGCTGAGTCACCATCCCTGGAGGTATTTAAAAGAAGGGCAGTGCTTAGAGATATAGTTTAATGATGGCTTTTGTCAGTGCTAGGTTGATGGTTGGACTCAGTGATTCTGCTTATCTGAAAAGTCCCTTCCAACCTAGACCATCCTATGACTCAATGAAATTAAGTAAAAAAGAAACTTTATTATGTGAAAGGCATTAGATTTCAAATCCCTGATTTTATATCTTAATGTCAGCTAACTGAAGCAAACTTAACTTATTGAGTTAGGTAGTCCAAAAAAGGGAAATGACAATCAGTTCTGAAAATGTAAACAGATGAAGAATAAATTCTTAATAGAAACATTGTGTACTCAAAAATTTAACAGAATGTACATACATACTTCAGGAGTCTTGAATTGGGTCTTAGAATCCTTGTTCTCTGGATTTTTTTAAAGCTGTAGAATTTATGGTGATTCCCATCTCAGAAGCAACAGAGAAAATATATTTTTGTGTATAAACAGCTCTGGACAGATTAAAGAAACCTGCTACTTACTGATATTAACTATAATCTTAAAATTAAAGTTAATTCCAATTTCATATTTAAAAAATATAATTGAGAAAAAAATGTTTAAATTCATTAGAAATTATTAACCTTTTAAACAATGTACTTAATGTTATGACATCAGAATATTATACTCCAAGGAAGTGAAATTGTAGACCTAAGATGTATCTATGTGGCCTATTAAAAGAGGTAGTATTACCCAAAAAAAAATTTTCCATAATATAAAGGATTCTTCTTTATTTTTTATGAGGTCATTATTGAGCATTCAATGCTCACACTATTGCTGTGTAAGGATATATTCATCTTTACAATCAGTGAGGAGTGAGACAGAACAAAGATACAGATTCAGTCTGCTTGGAGAACTGCTGTTTTGAATCTTGCTTTCTGTTGTCCTGGTGTCATTTACATCAATCTGGAAAAATTTGGGGGTTTTGTGGTTTTTTGCAGACAAATGTAATGCAGAACAGTATGCAGTATAGCAGAAACACTGAAGCACAAAGCTGCTATGCTACACTAATAAAATAAAAAACACAGAATTTTTTTCACACTTTGATACCTAAGATATTTACCATAACACAAATACCCATCCATTTCATCAGTTGACCAGCATGTTGGTTAATCAGACAATTATGATTACATTTTTTGTCACTAGTGTCATATATAGATTGTCAAGAAGAGATCCAATTATGAAGGTCCACTGCATGCCTTGGTTGTGTAGCTCATTATAGTGCACACATTTTTGGACTGAATTGAATCATTATATCAGCAGTCAACACTTTAGAAAGAATAGTTTCTATGGTCTTCAAACATATGCACATGAAAATAGACATCTGTTTAGTGTAATAGTGGTACAATTAATGATGACATAAACTGCAAAGCTACCTTGTACAAACGAACAAATGCCTTTATTTTCCAAGTAGCTGACTTTTGATTTTTTGGTCTGTATTGCACAGCATGAAAAGAGGTCAGTTGTGGAAAATATCTGTGGTGATAATAGAAAATCTATATTTCAGCTCACAAATTCTATGGCTTCTTTCCATCTTTTTAAGTAGAAAACTGAATATTCACAGTTTAGGAGATTTTTTTAGAAGGGAAGGGAAGGGAAGGGAAGGGAAGGGAAGGGAAGGGAAAAGTTGGTTAGTATTCAGGACAGCCAATGTCATTGCAGAGCCATTGTATCATCTTTGAAAAGTAATAGTAATTGTGGAAGGTCCCTGATGAAGAGCTTGCTGGTGACTAGAGAAAGCAAATAATGTTTCCATCTTCAAAAAGGCAAGAAGGAATGCTGGTGGAACTGTGGGTTCCAAGCCACACCCTAGTGCCAGTAAAGTTATGAACTGAAACCTCTTGGAAGGTATGTCTTGTTGCATAAAGAGCAACAACATGATAGAGAACAATCAACACAGATGTGCCAAGGGTAAAATTGGGTCTGATAAACGTGAGTGACTTTCATGATGACTAGATCTTTGGGTGAGGGTAAAATATTTGAATTTCCATCACATCCTTGTAGCTGAATTAGGAAGATGTGGACTGGATGGACTGTTTTAGAGGTGACTGAAAGCCTGGCTTGACCTGTGAATGGAAGTCACTGCTTTAAGTCTTTAAGAAAACTTGTTAGAAGTGGTGTCCCTCAAAAGGCAACATACAAGGAAAAGCTGAGGAATCTGGGTTTGTTCACTTGGAGAAGAGAAGGAAAAGAGAAGGAAAAGAGAAGGTTTTATTGCTGTCTTCAATGGCCCAAGAGGGTCTGTAAAGAATATGAAGCAAGACTGTTATGACAGCTGCATGTTGAAAGGAAAAGTGCTCACAAACTGGTGTAACACAATTTTTTATAAGATATTAGAAAAAAAAGAAAAACATTTTAATCATTATAAACACTAGAAGCATTGACAAAATATGGCCATGAAAATTATAGAATCTGCATTATTGGAGTTTTTAAAAAATCAGAAGATGTGCCCTGAGATGTGCCCCTTTATCTAGCTTCAGTTAGGCTTACTTTCAGCAGGTGTTTGAATTAAGAAATCCTTTCCACCTCAAATCATACAACAAACCTAATCCTATCCCATATCTGTTCTGATTTGCTGAGGTCATTCTTGAAGTCTGAGATCCCAAAGTCCAACTACATTTAGCAAACTCAGTCTACCATCTGGTATTTGTCATTTTTGGCCATGCCTCCATATTTGAGCCTGGTGAGCAAATAGCTGCTTCTTAAAGTCTCTGAATGTATGTGGGTATATCAAGAAATAGTGAAAATGGCATATCTGAATAAACATGTTGCATGCAACTTCTGAACTCTATTGTGCCTAGCACTATTAGGAAAAGATAAATGAGTTCCTCTGTCTTTATTGTCTAATGTGCAACAAGGAATAATCTCTTATATTTTTTTTAGTAGCTTTTGAGTTTATTGTCACTTGATAATGGAGAACTGTAGCAATAAAGCATGATCATCACACATGAACAATAGTTAGTTATACAGAGAAGTTTATTTGAAGCTTAACTTTGATAGCAATTACTTATTTTGGATACTGCTGCTTTTAATCAGAGCTAATACTGTTTAATCTGAAAGCCTAGCCCCGCTGGCTATCAACTGATGTACAGCCACACAGAGTAGTACAGAGCTGAATATTTTACATGGAGAACAAAGCTTGAATGTAAGTACTAAGCAGTAATTCTTTAAATGTCAATGGGAGGAATTTTAGGGTACATGCATCTAAGAAACCCCTAGGGACTGATGTGACATTGGTGTCTGCTATGATGTAGAATCAGAGAAGCTCAGAAAAGCCTTTTTGATGGACTAAAGCTCTTTACTAAAGCCAAATTCTCAAAACTATTAACTAAAGAGAGCATAATTAAAGAAGTATGGTGTTAATCTGTAATATACCCAGCTTTTTTTAGATGCTACAATATGTCAGAGTGTGAACAAGAATATTTTTAAATGACATGTTAAAAAAATAACATTTAACTATTGATGTTACACATCCCAAGCTAAATTATTGGATTCATCCACTTAAATTCCCTTTGCTAGACCATTACCACATAAAAAACCACAGTTCGCTTTATTTCCCCCCCCAGGATTTTCTGTTCAACTGCTCTGCTTGAACCTTCATGTTTTATCTCCAAGAAGAAAAAGGATGGGCTTGATCTTTCCTATTACTGAGATTAAAGAATACATTTATTAAAAACAAATACAAACATCATCTACATTAAAGGAAAAGACAGTACAACATATTTCAAATATTTCCATCATGATTTAGAAATTATCAAGGAGGGCTTTAAATGGAGTACACAGCTCACTCCTCACTACCGTTTTCACCACAAAATACATAGAGACCTTTGGAAGAAAAATCCTGTAATTTAGCAGTTAGTTTTTTCCATATTAAAAGATTTGAAATACTTCTCTTGCATTAAGGATCAACACCTTCCCCGTAAGAAAGGCAGCATGAGAATGGTGAAGGGAGGGGCATTCTTCACCTCTACAATTTAAACCATTGAGTCATTAAAAAAAAAAAAAAACAACAAAAAAACCCAACCAGCATTGTAATGGGACACTGAATTAAGAGTGCTAAGGTCAGGAAAAGATCTTGGTAAGTGGTATCATCCCCTTCTTGATTTTGGGAAGAAATTTCCTGATATTCTGTCATTGATGATAGGGAAAATCACACCGTGTTCCTCCTGGTCATGGAGGTAAGTCAAACATGAGTAGAGCGTAAAGAGCAGTTCCAGTGTTGTGTTCCAAACTGTGGTGATGAAGCACCAGGCTGAGTGACATGTATTCCTGATCAGAGCTAATCACATGATTTACTACCCCTTCTACAGCTCTTTTCACAGTCCAGTTTCTTCATCTTTACCACGGCCATGCCCTCCAAAATAAGCCAGCTAGTCCTATTTATTCTTTCCCTAGGGGGTTCACTTTTGCTGATGTTTTACACTTATTTGTTATTCATGATGTGATTGCCCTGGAAATTTCCACCTTGGTCAGCAGTTCTGTAAGGTAATGCCTCTCTTTATACATAGTTTTTCATTTCTGATATTTCTCATGTTGCTGTCATCTTAGTTTAGCTGCTAGTTGGGGTTGGCCAGCTGCATTTACATTACTACTACTTTGCTGTCTGTAACACCTGTATTTTCTTCTGCTGTTCCTTTCTCAGTGTAGTTCAGGGTGGACACTTTTTTCTGAATACTCAAAAACAATGAACAGCCCATAAACACTGCTTGTTTATTTGACCTTTAATCTGCCCTGGATAAAATTCTAGTCCCTAGGAGGGGAAAATAAGCATACAATGCTACTCTCACAAAAAAATGCTACTTACTGGCATTTGATCAAGTTTTACAAGAAAATCAAATGAAGCCAGGAAAGTGCAGAAAAGGTTTTTTGTACTACCCACAATCAACTCAGTATCTTTCCCTGAGGACAGAAACTTCTTTTACTGTACCTAGTCTAAAATGTCTGAGTGTATACGGCTCCTGGAGGCACCTCTGAACCCTGGATTTGAATTGCCTTAGAAATCACAAGTTCACCTTCAGACCTCATATACAGGTCTCTTCCCTTAGTGTACCACTGTGCTAAAGTATCACCATTCTTTTCATGGAGTGCCACATCCTGCAAAGAAAACCTTGCCCTTACTTTAGTTTGTAAGTGGATCAAAGTTTTCCAGAACAAACTGCTATTCAGCCAGAATCTGGAAAAGTGCAATTTTCCCCATTTTCACCAGAGAGATGTAGAAAGAAGAAAATAAACCTTTCTAACCTTTATGGTAGGAGAGTTGTTCATGCTGCAAAGTAAAAGAAAACATGTAAAATGACAATGAACCTAAGAGACAATGTCTGTTATTGATAGGGACAGCTCTGAACTACCACCCTATAGTGATAACTTCTTGTTTTCCTCTTTTCTTTTTAATCCTTCCAGTTTTTAAGAAAGGGGTATTGGCAAGTTGAATATTGAATGAAGGATATTGCTGACAGAGTAGAATTGGCATAGTCTGTGAGAAAATGCTATTAAGCAATTAATTTATATTTCTACTTCAAGTGACTAAGCTACATTTTACAAATAAGATAATATTAAATGACGAGAGGGTAAAAACAGGCCTTTCATTTACATCTACTGATGGTCACTAATGGAAAGGAATAAACACAGGTATTTCTTTTCAGGCAGCACTTTCATTAATGTCCAGACAGTACTTTCATTGATGTCCAAGGCCTTCAATAGAAAAGAAAGGGCAAAATTTGTCTCTGTCCACTAACACTCTGCCTCTAGATATTGGACAGAGCTTCCAGTAGCCTACACATGGATTGTTCCACTGGTTCCAGTAGAGACATAATGATTTATAACCATTGAAATCCAGCATCCTGTGTTTGCAAAGGGTACAAATCAGAGTAGAGACTGATCCATTGATTTTTCTCCAACTTCCTTGTCCGTTCTTTGTGCTTTGCAGTATTTTTCCAGTTTCCCATCAGTTCTTACAGATATTGTCAATGTTAGTAACTCCCGTCCAGGGGTGTAGCAACTTCAAAACAATTACACCATTCAAAATTTATTTCACATTTTATTTATAATCAGAGAAATAATAAATAATAATTTCAATAATAAAGAGTCAAAATGCAGATATGAGCTCATCGTATAAGAAGCTGCTTCTATTTTGACTATTTTTGTCACATTTTAGACAGTAATGCGGTCATTTAAATATGTGTAGATGAAATACTATAATCTATAATGACTTTGATGCTCTAAATAATTATTACAGATTTTATGAGCCCTTGACTGGACTCAGTTTTTATTTCTAATTTGTATGAATGACCTGCCATCTCTACACACCAGATCATTAGTGGAGATTTATACAGATAATGTAGTGATTTATTATGGTTCTCTAAGATCTCTAGATGTAGTTTATGCCCTGATTTCAAGCATGAATGGTGTCAATGATTTGCTTGAACTAAATAATCTATCACTGGAAACAAAAACAAAGATTGACAAACGGGGTTCTGTACTGTGAATAAATTAAGCTGCTAGTGGTAGATCAGAAAAATTTTCTATTAAAAATTCTTTCCACGGTAAAACTTATGTAAAATAATAATAAAAAAAAACCCTTTTATGTAGAATAAATTCAACAAATAGTATGGAAGTTGTTTCTCAACATACACGAAAATGAAACTAGTATTGAACTTGATTTGTGTATTGTTAAATTAATGTTAATAGTAAACCCCTAAAAAGGCTTATCTGCACTTAACATTAGATACATTAATTTCTTCATTGAGTTGCAGAGTCATGTCTTTGGTGATTTCACCTTGCACCGGTGTTTAACATCTCTTTAACTTCTCTTTGCATTACACAGTCAACGAAATGCAGTCTAATCCTATGCTACTTAATCAAACAAAATTTCTATGAAATCAAATATTGACACTGTCTGGAAAAAGACTGGAGGTTTGATTCACTGATTTATAATGGGATTTTCTACGTGCCTTCCTGTAAATAAGGGAAACATTTCAAAAATTTTATTGGTACTTGTTTGGTGCCTCCTGTGGTTTGTCACATCTTTAACGCAGACGTCGCAAATAGTGAATGCAGCGAAGGTGCTTCACTTTGTGCTAATAATCAGAGAAAGTACTCACAGTACTGAACTGCTTTGATCTGCTTAATTCTCTGATGTCATGTCCTGAGCTGTCCTAGTTGATAGTTAAAGCAACTTGGAGTTTGTGCTTCCAGGTGCCACACCCACACCTTTCCTTTAGTACACAGAGAGACTGGTAGAGCCAAACCATCCTCAGATGAATATACCATATTTTGGATAAATAATGGCCCTGTTCCTGCTCAAGCTTCAATTCCATTCTTAAAATAATGATCAAAGGTTGGTATGATTCTAATTCTGAGAGATAAGTATTGACAAGACACATATTTTCATAGTTTTAGGGAAAAAAAAAAAATATTTCGTTTGACAATGCTATGTAAATTTTGTCCATATGCAGAGGGCCTGCCCGGTGACTACTCACCATGATTGGATGTGATTACTCACATCTAAAATAAGCACCATTTTGACTAGGGTAAGTGGCACTATTTAATAAAGTATCAGTATAAAAACAATAGTAAAAGAAAATCTATCATTCTGTTCTAACCTCCCAGAACAGTCTTTTCCCTGGCCTAATTTTCAATTCATCCTTACATTTATAGATTTTGCTACTATTTAAAGCACTGCTGCTTTGCACTCAACTACCTTATGACTGCTGAATGGTATTAAGTCATTGGTCATCCTGCATAGCTGTCAGTAAGGAACATTTTTAGATAGTGTTGAACACATTTCCTTTCTATTTCCAGATGTTTATTTAATCAAGATAACTACTATAGAAAAAAATATTTTATTACGTACAATGGGACATATTATAAAATCTCACTGTGCTTAAAACAGCTCTATGTTATTTCATAGCACTAAAAGTACATGCTTCATAATCACTACATTCTTCAAGTCCACTGTATGCTGACTAATAAAATGAATGAAGAATACATCCTAATTTCCTATTAATATTTAAATTTCTTTGCAATCCATGTTTAAATAACTATAATGCATATACAACCCTGCCTGCTTTTTATACCAATATTTGCATGTGAAAAATAGTAATGCAAAAAAAATGTTTAATTGTAATATTCCATTTTCTGTTGTGTTGTTAGTTGTAGCATTGTTAATGACATTCAAGCTACTTCAGACAGCTATTTTATAATTTCACCAGTAAGGTAAAATCATAGTAATAGAAGAGTTTACTTTGCCTACATTTAATTGCTGAGTGTGCAGAATTGTGTACTTTACAAGTCCACCTCCTGTCTCAGCATCCACATAATATCTTATTTTAAGTAAATCCCTTTGAAAACGTGCAGAGAAAAAGTTCACAACTCTCCCTTGAGTGTTTTAGATTAATCAGGCCTGTTATGATATAGTACATATCCCCACACTAACATGCTTCTTAGCTATTTTCACAGGATAGAAAGAATCAAATTTAAAACTCGCTTGGGCACCTTACTCAACAGGAATACAAGAAAGCTTGGCATTTTCAACCTTATTTCCAGAGGGTTATTTTACTCTTACACATTCTCAGTGCTCTAAGTGTTTTACACTCAATATAAGCCTATGAAAGGTGAAATGAAAATCAAACTATATTTGCTCCAACATCTGTATACATTTTCTCCAGAGGAGATCTTCTGCAAATCATATCTTCCTGGGGAACAAAAGCTATGTTTTCCAATCAATCATTCTTTTAATGGTTGTCTTAAATTAAATTAAATTAAAGAAACTCTGATAAAGCATGATCTAGGGGCTAAGACTATGGAAAGAAATTGAGACAACTATAAAAAAAAATATTTTTATTGCTTTTAAAGACATCAGATGAGCCATATTATGCTATGGATCAGCTGTGGGTTGCAGAAAATAGTATCACCTGGAACCCAAACCCTGAAACTTAGATCCTACCCTCTATTGACATACAAGCAATTAGTAACTGAAATACAGAGTGGTCCTACATCTCTTCTCTTTATCATATTTCTGGATTTATTTCTTACTGACAGTGTTTCAAAACATCCTTTTCAGGCTTTATATAATGTGTCAGTTTCTCTTTTCTGGATGACACCTTTTATTTTCTTTCCTCTTGACAATGTCTTGCTTCAAAATACTATTGCCATTATATGTCCTACAAACATTTTTATGCCTCAAATAAATGACTGTGCATGGTTAAGTAATAAAAAAATCAATTCTATCTCTATGTATTTATGATATTTCCTCTCAATGATGATTTGTCTTGCCAATTAAATTTAATATTTGAGAAATTTAACCTGCTCATTTGTGTAGTTGGTAGCACAGTGGCAAAAATATACTTCTAAATCTCAGAGAAGTGTTGACAGATTAAGAATATCCAGCAGTTTTCTTTCTGTTTAACATATACAAGACTTTAATATGCACAATTATATGAGGCTACAACAAATCTACAAGACCTCTGTACACAAAAAACTGCTTGGCTGAGAAGGAACTTAAAGGGGATTGAAATCTTTCTGTTCTACCTAGCCTAGAGTCTGCAGTGACAGAATGTCTGTAGCTGTACCGTTAATTGCACAATGACAGCTATATCTTTCCCTGTTTTCATATGCTCAAGACAGAGCTGTTCCTCATCTCAAAATAATCCCTAAGTCTAGAGGTTTGACATTGTATCTTTTCCTGAGAGACAGCTTGAGAAGAAAATTTGCAAATACTTGAGTAGAATATCGCTGGCTGAAATTCTGGCTAATCAGTAGGTTTTCGACTGAGACAACAAATTAACCTGCAGTTACCAGCTCCAATCATTTTAGTAAGATGTTTCATTCTGGTAGACACCACTGTTCGTCCATTCCATCAAAGGTAATTCTGCTTACCCTGCACCTATAGTACCAATATTTGGTACTATAAAAGTAATTACCAAAGTAATATCAGTTTAGTCAACTGTGGTTGATTTTAAATCACTAAAGTCAATACGAATATGGCTATTATTTTTACTTTTATAGAATTTGCCCTTAGAACTAATGTCTCACCTCTGCCCACTTTGCATTTTATGAAAACATGTATTCAAAATCAAACCAGTACCCTGAATTTCTTTTTTAAACAAGATCATTTTAAATTAAGTTTGTTGGAATAACAAAGAACAAACCACAGGATTATGCCACAAAATAAGAGACACATATAAAAATATAAATAAAATTGAAATTCTTAATTTGAAGCTTAGACCTCAACTTCTCATAGGAGATTTTCATCAACCTTTTGTGGTAGAGAAACTCAGCTCAGTTACTTCTTCACAGATACTTCAAGAAATGTATGATCTGGTATTTCGAATCTCTGTTGTTACAAACTTTCCTTTAGCCAGCAAACAATACTTCATTTCTCATTTACAAATAATAAATTAATTGTTCAGAAGAGAACTGCCACCCTTCCCCATTTTTACAGACTTTTTTTTTGTACCCAATTCACCAAGTTGCCTTCCCAATGAGGGATATCTCAGGGTCCTTTAAAAAAATGTAAAATATATTTTTTAGCAAAAAATATTAATAAGAAGAATACTAAGATCAAATATATATATTTTTTTTTAAATGTCAATGGGCATGTTCATCCTTTAACTAGCAGAAATGAATAATCCAAACTGTTAGAAATAGGCAAAAATACTAAGCATATATCTTAACTGCATAAAGTTTGCAATCTGAATGTGATAAATTTATGTATTTATTCCTATGAAAAGCAGTGTCTTTACTCCTTTGGCTTCTCTCTAACATTTGTCATGGGAAAGTCCCTCTTCTATGCCAGGACCTAGTTGCCAGTTCACAAACTTGCCTGTGCATTGCTTTGGAGGAAGATCCCTTAACTTCTTGGGCACGCAAAGCCATGATTTGTTTCCATATTCTGTTTTTCGGAATCATGACGTCAGTCTTCCAATTTCTATTCTGCCACCATCAAGATTTAAAGGAAGGAAGAAAGAATTTTGTTATCACAGACCCAATATTAACAGCATTTTTAGTAGGCCTAGTGACGGACTCAGTTGTCTCTACACATTTTCTCCTACACACAGAGTTAATAAGCAATCAAGGTCCTTGCAGAGCCTGATGGTTGAAATCCAGCCCTCGTGCCAAAATCTTCCACTAAACATAACTCACACCGATTAAAATAAAATAAAATCCTGTTATTTTGCACAATCATACACTTGGTTGTCTTAGCACCTGTGGCCTTGCCACATAACCCAGAGTAAAGTGTGTTGTGCTGTATGTAGAAATGGGGAAGTCTCCATTATCCTTAGCTCATCTAGTGAATCTGCAATTAGATTTTGTAGAGTATTCTGCCATCATGCATTTGAGCTCAGTGTTCTATCTTACAAATATAAGCCAGCCTACAACACAGAGATAGGCTATGAAACAAAGTACAGGCAAAGGAAGCCTAAAATTAAATTACCCACATCTTTTCAGAATGGGGGAGACTGTTTTCCTTCTGATGTCAACTTCTTCCATGAGTCTTGCAATTCAGGTATAGATGGAGAAAATCCTGGCTTTTCCCAAGTCCCAAGAGAATACCCTCCATATTATTCATGTCAGGACTGCATTTATAACACATACTGTTTGTCTCTATTAAAAACATATAGAAACTTCAGTGGTTATTTTGCACAAACCAGATTTTACCAGACCTCAGCCTCAGTATTTAATCTTTAAAAAAGCATAAAGATTAAGCTTTAAAATGTTAATTTTTAATTCACTACCAAAATCCATTTTGCCTAACTGAACATTACTGTTAGTACAGATGCTTCAGTGTAAATGGGTTACCTCTAGTAGCAATTATCTATTATTTTTTTTTCTAAAACAGAACAGAATAATAAATATAACTAAAATATTGATTTGGTGTTCTCATGACCTGTGAAGTTGTTCACCTTTGCTCATTGCTTCTGCACTGGAAATGTGCTTTGCAGTACATATATTGCTGAACATACATGTCCAGAATCTGATCTTCATATATTAATTTCATTTTTAAAAAAACTTTAATTAAGGGTACATGTAGAAAATCTTAGTTGAGAAAAAGAAACTAGAAGATAAAAAGTATATTTATATCTTGCAAAGAACAAGACACAGTAGCAGCAGATAATGGACAGCAGAGAAATAACTGCCAGGGGTTTCCAGCTGTCCCTCACCTTCACACTTATCCTCTCCTTTACACACAAAGACAATATCTTCTTGTTAAGTGGCATCTTTAGGGAAAATTTGCTTATTATTATTTTTCCTCCTCCTCTGAAATTACAATCATCTGGCAACTACAAAGAACTTAGTATGCTTTACTAGGATCACTGTATTAAAAAAATTAATTGCCATATCCAAGAAAATATTAAAATAAAAAAATGACATTTATAAAAAATATTAAAATAACAATGATTTGAGAGAAACTCTTTAAAAATCCAGGTCTCTATACATCTTTGAATGTGAGTATGTAACATATGTATATTTTTAAAGCACAGCAGAAAGTCTGTCAATTTTATAGTGCTACTGGTTCAACAACCTTGACATTCAACAATCTCATTCAGTTAGAAGGTGGATCTACCACAAATCACAGGAGCGGAAACATGGAAAATGATCAATCGTTGACTAATATCTTTTTGTTTATGACAGTATAATATATATTCATGGGCCTGTTTAGTATAATGTAAATATGCATGTACACTTACATTACCTTGTACATCATCTGAACTTTCAGGATCTATGTTTTATATAATATTAAAATGACACTAAAATAAGGAACTCAAACATGCAAAACAAGTGCACAAATTCAGAAAATTCTTCATTGATAACAGCAATGTTAGTAATAGTCGGAGGGGTTTCTTCCTTGCTAAACAAATGGACAGAGCTAGGATCTCATTCCTGTATAGTTCCCATTAAAGGGTGAGCTGATTCCAAGAGTTCTGGGGCCTGGTGCTACTCCTGGCCAGGCCCTGGAGCCCAGCTTGGGGCACCCAAGGACCTGAAGACTCTGTGCAGCCTGAGGAAAGTGACTGCTGATTTCCCATTTGCAGGCTGAACCAGTAGTAAACCTGAGCATGTTTCCCAGACACACAGAGACACAAAGCGACACAGAGCTGCCTTCAAGAGAACCTGCGTACACATCTCACATAAAGCATAAACATAGACATCCAGGTTCCCTCTTCCTCTTTGGCTGATCAGAACTAAAGTCCACTAGTGAAGGCACACACATGTGAGACTCTCTAGGTTCATATGGACATTTGTGGTGCCCTGGATACTGTCAAGTCCTCTTGGTTGGTCTGACACCCCCGCATGACCCTCTTAGCTGCACCAAGGATCACCTACCCACCATCTATTCCAGCCTGAAATTTGTTGGTGAATGACACACACACACATGCAAAAACAGTTTGAGGAAGATAGATGTGCAGCTGGCACCACGCACATGGGCTGTGACATATAGTCCTGCTCCAGCCATTGGCACTGAGCCCCTCATTTGCCTCACTCACTCAATCTCATTTTCGGGATGAACACCACTCCTGTCTCAATGTCTGGAGCCAGGACCTCTATACGTTCTAGTAGATGACACTGAGACTCCATTCTCCAGTATCTGACACCACAGGCCAGGAGTGCCCACATTCCTGGTTTGACTCCAGTTGCTGGCATTAAGTTCATTCACATTGGTCCCTCCAGCAGCTGGCATTGGTCGTTGAAGGACTCACATGGAACCCAGGATTACACAGGGAGTTAAAAGATTTAGGAAAATAGGGCAGACTACGGTGATCAGGTGCAGTGCTCAAGCTCCATCAGAGAAGCATATTGACTGGACACTTTTTACATGCAATGGATCATTTTAGAAACCCCTTTCTGTCTATTAACCCTTTGTTCCTCCCCAATAACTTTCCACTGCACATTCCTTCACCAGTTTGCATAGTCCCACTGAACCCCACTCCAACCTCCATTATTGCCAAGTTTGCAATCTTATTGGTCACAAATCCTTAGTTTGCCTGCAGACATTCTCACCTTCTTGCATTCTTTCATCTCCTCCATACCCTTACAGAACCTACTGGGGGAACCATCAGAGCTTGAAGTGCAAAGCCTGAAATAACTTTGATTTAGGCAGAACAGACTAAAGTACTTGATTTGTTATTGTTTGATGATAGCTATGATCCTTAATTAGTAACACAGTAACAGTAAGAGAAAACATATTGCAACTGTCCATGATAATGCAGAGATTTGCTTTGTCTTTTTTTTTGTTTGTTTTAATTCAGTATATGTCAGTGAACCAAACTTTAAAGCAATTTGGAAATGGCTAGTACTACCATCTGTACTACCATTTCTGTAACCTGCAAAGGCACAACTTTCAAGGCAAGGGGATTGTAACACTCCCCTTTTTCCCCTAAGGCAGACTCTGTCAAAGTTGTTGATCTAAGATATGGGGCAGTTAACAAGCTCGTATCTGAATACTGCAGACTAAAATGGGGTTCAAAAGGAATCAATATCTCTTCTAACTGCAGCCAAGGCCAAGTCATACATTAAACTAAGCAGTTCAAGTATAAATATGAATGTGTTGTCTGACAGGATGCCAATATATGTGCTTTAAAAGCAAAGAGAAACAGCTTGGTCATATAATTAGGAATAAAGTAACAATAAACTAAAGGCATTTCTTAAAATGTCTGAAAGCAACAATTGACAAAAACACTTGGGAGAAACAGCAGTACAGGCAGAAGTCACACAACTCCAGCTGAAGATCAAACTTTGCTGGATGATTTCAGAATCTCACAAGATTGGATGCAAAAACCTTATTATCTCCAAGACAGAAATAGATCAATACTAGCAACATTTGCAAGATTGAAACAGGTCATACTTAAGAAGGGAGATGTTATCATTTTAATAAGGAAAGAAAAGATCACAACAAGGATCCTTAAGAAGGAGACAGTGAAAAGTCATCCACAGCACAACAGATTCAATGGTCTTCTCTTAATGAATGCTGTCATGGTAAGACAGAGGTTTGGTTCTCCCTGGAACCGAAAGATTATGGGGTATTTTTAGACACTTGGTTTTTCCTTGAGAAGAGAAAAATGAGGAAGATCCAGTGAATTCTAGCAGGTTTTTTTTTCCTAATGTTTCTATATTAAATGAAAACCATACAGATACATCTACCAGGGCAGAAGCAGCACAAAACCCCATGACAACTGATTGTCTGTCCGTAGAATGAGATGACTTTGTAGATCTGATTCACATTTATCATGCATCTTTTCTTACTGAGGAATCAAGGGAAACAGTCCAGGTACAGAGTAAGTCAAGACAGAACAGCCTTCTGCCAGTGTGAGGCAAAGACGACAGATGACTCATGAGACAAATGTATCTGCTCATTCACAATGTATTCTGCAGTGGTGCTGGAATCACTTCTAAGATGTAAATAAAATTATAAGAATCAATAGTAAACCAAATGATTTTCAAAGCAAAACTGGGTTTTTGCTTTTTCTGTTTGTTTGGTTGGTTTTTTGATATTTTTTTTTTTTTTTAAAGAAATCCTGTTTCATTTCATTGATATGGGTTAATGTTTAATTACTTTGATGATGTTAACACAATTACTTCTGTTTTACCTTAGCTGTGAGGGTCAGGCCCAGTATTGGTATCAGACCCAGAGGATACCGATTAGGTAATGCTAACAGATTTAGTTGCAAAGAGATTTATCCCATTAGTACTCAAATCCACTGGGGCGATTACATGACAGGTTTTGATAAAGAATTGTTTTTCAATAAATTTCAATGAGCTGTCATAGTACAGGTAGGCTCATTCATCATAAAGCTAAAGTCTAAGCAGGGGCAAAAGGGTTAAACTGACTTTTCAGACAGATGTTGTGTTGTAGAATTCTCTTGTTTGCCTCTAAGGCAAATGTAGTTGAAAAATAAATGTATAGGTGTTAAGTGAGAGATATAGAAGCATGTTTAATATCTGAGGATTAATAATATCTGAGTTTCAAGAACTCCTAAAACCTCCCCACCTCTTCCAAGGAGTTTGTAAAGAATTGTGAAATTTCTCTACAATCTCTTTAGATTAGAACTGAAGGTGCTGAAAGTGCATTTGTCTCTTAAAAATGTCGTCAGCTATCACAGGATGAGAATGATCTGTGTTTCTGGTAAAACCTATCAGTTCTGAAACACCTGAGCTAAGTGGCACAGACAAAAACAGTCAGACACTCATGTAACTCGGCATAGAACCACCCTCTCCAGAGGAGACATGAGCCCATGACCCACTATCCTTTTCATAATGCCTCCATTGCGCCTGCTTTCTGGATCTGGCCCCTTTTTCCTCCTTNTTTCCTTTTTAGGGTTAGCTTAGTCCACCACAAAAGAAAGGGACTTGCATGTGCATGGATTATCTCAGGATTATCTCAGTATATTTCCATGAAGGAAATNGAACAGTATGGTTATATGAGACTGAAAATATATGAGGCAATCACAGGGAAGGCTAGAGTATGCAGTGTGTGGTCTCTCTCAGCTTTGTAGTGCAAAATATAACATGAATTCTCTGCTCTACAAAGGCTTTGAGAGGGTTATCTTCACAGTGTCTTAGGAACTTCAAAGAATGGATCCCTCCTAAGGATCCTTCCTCTTAAGGAGCAGCAAAAGCTAGAAAAGCGTCAGATCCTGGGGACTACAGCTCCAACTTTTTTTTGTTTGGTCTTTCTCTTTTCTGTCTTTAAAAAAAATCCACACAAAATCCTATGCAACATTTATGGTACAATAGATGTTAACTTCAAATTAAGCTCTCAAATTTCAGGTAGTGCCAGAGAGAATAGTTTCTTCAGTAGTCTTACCTACATTTTTTTGGAAGAAGAAATGATCTTATGTTTTGGAAACAATTTTACACCAGTGGGACAGAGCTTAATGTCAGACTTCCTTTATGGTAAAGAGTAAATCACCTACAGTTTTGAGTCATGTCACTTAAATTTAGCTTGTCTAAAAGTTAGATATCCAGTCCAAACTAGAGGGAGCATCTTGGCTCTGCCTATGATTCAAGAGATGGATAGGTAAATGTAGAGCACGAGTCACATTTCACTGACTTGATGAATGGGAAAGTCAGTTCTAAAACTACAAATTAAATTTAAAATAGGTATAGTTCAGCAAGTTTGTTTTAGATTATAATATCTCCCTCTCTCAATTACTTTTCAAAATCAGGTATGAAACATTGACTATCCCTTGGGAAAAAGGATATTGGGACAAAAAAAAGCTTTAAGGATTAAAAGCCTTCCAGATACATTTTTTTTCTAGAGATAAATGTGATTTTAGTTGTGTCCTGCTCAGATACAAGTATTTCTCAGATAACATATATCAATCAGTTTCCCCTTTGTGGACTTGTATGGAGGTTTCTGAACACTGTGATTTCCTTAGATGTAAAGTATTACAGGAGTTCAAAGCTAATTCTTATCCTGTAAATCCATCAGTTCTTTTATATTTCCCTTCAACCATCTCAGTACTTCAGGTTCCTTCATGCTTCCTGCCACAGATCCATAATGCCATGGATCCTACATTACACCTTCTTCTGGAGGACAAATTGTCTTTCTCTGATCCTCTTTCTTTTCTCCAGGATGCCTAGTCACTCAGATGCATCTCAGAAGAATCCATGGGAAATGGAAGGATGGACACTGCTGCTAATGAAACTCAGAGGTTCCACAGGTCTGAAAGTGTTGCAGTAGCCTGAGACTAGTTTTGTAGAATAGTGATGTTCTAGTATCTGTGTTCCTACAGCTTGAAATTTGCCCATCATATTCCATATTTTATGAAGACTCAGGAGAGTTTTAAGAATACTGACTTCTAAAGGTGCAGGCTATGACTGCTTCAAGTGGCCTGTGTATATTTTTGTGGGCTTTTTTTGAGATCCAACCATTCATTCAAGGATAACCAATTGAAGCTTCTTGTTCTTTTATAGTTAAAAAACCCTAGACAAAAACAAAACCAAAACACCCACAAACTTCCAGAAAGAAAAACAATATTAATAATAGTTCCACATTGAGTGAATTCAGTTCATTCTCACTCTTACACTGAATTAAACCTTTTGGATTTTATGAGTTTCTAACATTCAGTTTCTTTCTAACCATTGAAAAGGTTTGGACACTTTTGATGGAAACATTTGCAAGGTACTACTGGAATATTTCTTCCAGAACATTACCACTGACTTATTCAAGTACAGAAGGCAACAAGCTGAGTGATTAGCATTAGTATTACAGAAAAGTTGTCACTCATAAAGTGCAAAACCCAGTCAGTACCTAGGCTTATTCCTGTTATATTTTTCTCGGTATCAAGCATTTGGCAGCTTGAATGCTCTTTCTTACACTGTGTCAACAGTTCAAAGAAAGCACAAAGTATTTTCCTTCTTGTTTTTCCTTTGTTTTTAGAGTACCCAAAGAAAATGCTGCTGACATTTTTACTGTCAAGTTCTGCATAGTTATGAAGTTTAATAGCCGATATATTGAAGAGATTTTTCTCATCAGTTGTGAGAGAGCCAGAGAGAGACTGAGGGCAGGAGTGTGAGAGTTCATGCTATACAAACATGCTATTAATTTCTTGTCTGTATCACCCATGGTGATAGTGCTGTACCTGCAATGAGAAAAATAGATGTTCTCAATTTTTGTTCCTTTTAGCTTCTGCACTTTGAAAGGTCACAATATGTAGGGAGTGAATGACTTGCTCAGCACAAAACATAGTTTATTCTGGAGCAGCTTTAAATTTCTGGAAATTCAGTCACTTTTTAGACTGTTTCTAGCACAAAAGCTGCAAAAAATCTTTACTTGATTCTTTTGTCATTTTCCTACAAAGTAGAATGTGCCTTTGAGTGGTAATCCTATTCATCCTGAATCTCAAAGCTGTGAAGATTTGCAGCTTCTTCAGTCACCTTCATACAGCAGTTACTAACCAGTGTCTCAGCAATCCCCATCAACATGTGACCCCTTCACTCGGGACTTGCAGAAACAAGTTTTCAATGAACAGCAGTGTGAAAGCCCTAAATTCTCTACATTACACACTGTCTGTTAGCTGAGGGTCAGTCTCTCAGAAGATAAAAATTATTGATGACACCTTTTTGTATTAACTGAGCTCATATCCTTAGATACAATTTTCCATTACTTATGAATAACTTTTAACTCTACTCAGTAAAATGGCAATGACACAGAGATGGTGCTACAGCTAGCAAAATTCGTAAAGCTACATTCACTTAATGTCCACTTTGCATCAGTGAAGGATTTGGTCTTTTGGGGTTTAGCACATAGTGATGACAAGAAAAATAATCTAAAGAAAAGTACTGAATGTGAGATTAGATGTGTTTGAAGGCATCTGCTTTCAGCACCGCTAAGGCACCCCTGGAATACTGTACAGACTGACAGCCTTTCACAGTGAAAAGGTAACGATAAAATAGACAAGCGGAAAGAAAAGGGAAAAACACAGTCAGAGATGAAAGCTGTAAAAAGATTAGACTTATCTAACAAGTTCACATACAAAGAGGAAGCATTCAGAACCTGAAATTCACCCTTTTGGGAAAACAGTTTAAAAAACTATGGAAGTACATTTAAGAACAACCAAAAGTGAGCTAGGGGTAGGGCTGAACTAGAGAAAGGCAAAATTGCATTGGAGAGGAGGCTGCTGAAAGCAAAGCAACAAGACAACGAGAAAGTTGATCTTGAGGTTGCATCAGTAGAAAAGTCCATGAAAATTTCAGGCAAGTATTTTGAAGCTGAAATATATTGCTATGCAACCACAGATTTTATTAGAAGAGCAAATGAAGAATATAAAGTACATTTTTATATGCGTTGAAAGACTCAGTGTCTTGAAGAACAGAGTAGTATTAAAAACTTGAGTTACTGGCCAGATCTTGGGCTTCAAAATTGTAAATAACAACCTATCTAAAGCAATACTTCTTACATTTTACCCCTAGCAAAATCTTGCATCGTGTCTTGTGGGAAAACTCTCAGGTTTTTTTCCCCACCATGCTAGATGAAACTGGAAATTTCAATTGAGTGAAATAGGAACATTTCTTGGAAAAATGTTGGTAGTGTTGATAGATTCTTTCATGAGGTTTTTGAAGTCAAAGATGAGAGTTCAGGTCAAGGACAAAATCTACTACAAATAGCTATTTGATGAGTGCTTTACAGAAAATGCAGGTTTAGAACTCTTTTCATTATCAGAGAATGCTGTGAGTCAGCAAAACAAGTGATTCTTGATAACAAGTATGAAGTTATTAGCTACTCTGAGACAGACTTGATCCCCCTTCCCATGAAAAATTTAGAAAGGTCCAGAAGTCTTTTGCTCCAGTGTATAATGGAAACAAATGCCGAAACCTCTTTTTTTTTTTTTTTTTTTTTCCCCCAAGAATCACACCTATTTTGTTTGAGCCCTACTACAAAGATAGGGTCAGTAAGATGGGGTGGGGGTGAGAGTAACAACTATGACACCATGACCAGTGGCAGATGTAGAGAGACAAAGGAATTGGTTCAGGTCTGGCTTCCACCTGGATTCCGCAATAAAGGATCGAGATATATAGATGGTTTCATAACGATGTTCCTGTAGTGGACACCACTGAGAATGAGGCACCTTGGACTCTGGTGGCCACAAAAGCAGGACCACTTCAGCTTCCATCCTCTAGCACCACAGCCACAAACAGATATGAAGATTTAACAGCTACAGATACTCACAACTAAGATATGCAAAGGGAAACTGCCAAAAGCACACAGAGGACACTGTAGAAAAAATGATGAGTGCTAGTAGTGAGTGACTCTGTTAAAGGACACTGAGGCACCCATCTGTCGACCTGACAGGGAGTCTCAAGAGGTATGCTGCCTCATGGGATCTAATGTCTGAGAGGCTGCCCCGACATGCCCAGAGCACAGGCACTGTTACTCTTTCACGTGGGCATGAATGACAACAGAAGCCAGATCCTGGGGAGAATTAGAGAAGGGTATAAAGCCCTGGGGATTCAAGTGAAAAACATTGGTGCCTAAGTTAGATTTTCTTCTGTTTTACATGTTTGGGGAAAAGGGGAAGTCATAAATAGATGTATAATGCATATCAGCTTCTGGCTACATGAGTTTTGTTGTCACAAGGACTTTGGCTTTTATGGCAATAGTACATTCTTTAATGACTATAACCTGTTAGTTAGGGACAGAATCCACATGTCTAGAAGACACAAGGGAAGTTTTGGCAGTAGGCTGGCCAACCTGGGGAGGTGGGCTTTAAGCTGAAGTACTTGGGGGAGGAGGTCAAAAAATGGCAATGCTCACACCATTGGATCCAACTGAGAAATAAGCCAAGCCAACCAGAGCAATGGCAAAGGTTCTTTAGCTGCCTCCCAAGACATGGACCCACAAATGATGAGGGAGCTGATAGATTTTATTAGTAAGCCACTCTCCAATGGAAAACTGCCATGTGTTCTGATGAGCTCTTTTATCTTTGAACGAGAAAAAGTTTTGCCCCCAGTGGTATATGAGTATCAGACTTCAACTGCTCAGACTTAATTCAAAGACTTCAAATGCTTCTGAGGGGATAATCTAAATCCACTGAGTAGTTTGAGTTGGTTCTCTTGTGCATGTATAGCTTTTTTCATTCTTGGTTGTATAACTTAGTGATAATAGCATTAATAATATAAAGTGGCTGTGCTCAAACTCAAACCTGATTTGCTTTAGGACTTGCTAATACATGCTTAAATTGAACTAAGAAAACACAGATGTTCTGTATCTGAAATAATCTATATTTATGGGTCAGTCACCCATACATACAGGTAGAGAATGTCAGCGTATGCATGTTCACAAGGAAACCAGTATTACAAAACCGGATTTTCCCATTCCCTAAAAGTTTTACTCATTAATGTTTTTTTCAAATCCAGTTACTCTGTGAGAGAAAGCATGTTCCTCTCATCTCTGTTAGAGGTATGGATGCATACACCAGAAGTACAGAAAAGGCATTCTTCCTGCCTCACTTCACATGGTGCTATTGTCACAGGTAGTAACAGACTAGACTATATCACATAGAACTGCCTCCCTGGGAGCACAAGCTCCTGCTGTCTCAGCAGCCTGAAATTCTGAATAAGCAATGAATTTGCTAAAGTGGCTTTATGCTCAGAAGTGGAAAACCCTGGGACTGTTTCCTAAGAGACAGTATTAAGATTTTCAGTGTAATAACAGGCAGTATTTGAATAGCTATATTGGTATAATTTTTTTCTTCTGTCTTTATATTTATTTAATATTGTGAGTTTAGCTTAATGGTGCAAAATATTTTTATTCAGGATTTCAGTAGGTTGATGTGGGTGGCTCTGATCCTTCTACATGCTGAACATGTACTATTTCAATCTGACCTTGTACTGTGTTTCACCTGATCCGCTGTGCAAAATCAGTTTTAAATAAAGTGAGAACTTTATTTAAGATTTAATGGTTTAAGAGCAAACATTATTTGGTTCTTATTTTTCTGACTTTAGATCCTACAGAGTAATCAAGATAATATAAGATGATATCTAGTCTCACAGCATGCTGATTTGTAAACAATATTAGGCTAGAGCTATGCTAATTCTCTCTTTAAAAAATATCATAAAGGCTATCATATATAGGCTTTTATATAGGTACACCCAGCCATACGCAGACATTGGCACTAAAGTAAGCCTCAGGAAAGAATAGCACTAGCAGCTCCAGGCATAATTTTCAAGTTTATTTGGTGGTTGATTTGTATTGTTTCAATGCAAGCGTAGACTGTTTCATAGAAAAGAAAACTCTTTGAGGGTACATACTTCAGTTTAATCCCCATCCCTCTCTGCTCTGTGTAAATTAAAGAGCAGCATGAATGCTGAATTTCTTTTAAATGTCAATGTACATTGTTAAAATGCTAATATGACAGAGCAGAAAGTGGCAGGGGTATGGCAGGTAGAAGAGTGACAGTTGCAAATACTATACTCCAAAACACAGATAAGAGTTCAAGTGTGTAGTGTTCTAAGATGTCCTTTAAAACACATCATTTTTCTCTTTGCAGAAAAACAAGTAGGCAGAAGCTTAATGTCGCCTATGCTTTTATAAATGCAAACTGACACTAAGAAAAAATCTGTCCATCACTGGCAGAAAAAAGTCTTACCGTACTTATTGACTTCTGCATTGGCTTTTCTCAGTCAAATAAGGATATTCAACCATGAATCGTCCTCTGAGATTAAGGATATTAGTAGCAGTGATGGTGGAATAGGATTTGTTTGTCTCCTTCATTGTGGGATGGTAACTGAGAGAGCAGCAGGACACCACCCTGCACGTTACTGTTCTCCAACTTAACTTATCATCTTTTTCCCCATCCATTGCAGGTTAAAATAGTGCAAGCTTGTATGGTAAAAAGATACAGCTGTATTTTCACAGCATTTTTCACATACTTCCTTTGGTTTTCCATCTTATATCACCTGCCACTCACCACAACCCTTTTCTGCATTATGTCTTATACTTCCTTCCTTCCCACTAACTTGATTGCTTCCCTTTCCATGTTGGACTGTTTCCAGCTTTCGCTTTCTTCCATCCCCAGGACTATTCCCTTGCTCCCTATCCCATACACAAACATTTTGACTTCTGTCAACAAGACGGTCATCCTTTTCATAGTTCTGGTCTCTCCCATTACCTCTCAGAAAGTCATCCCCATATCTCTGTCCTTCCACTCCTTTCTTGATGTTTCTAAAATGGCCACCACATGCCCACCATCAGCACTTTCTCTCTTGCTCCCTCTCATCTTGTGGTGTTCAAATGTTTCAGTACTTTTGCTTGACCCTTCAGCTGATATTGTTTACTGAGCCTCCTCTTTTTCTCATGCTTTATACCTGGATCATAATTTTGGGTGTGGGTTTTTGCATGTTTGTCTCCTGTTTCTGCTGGGTTTTATGCTTTTAACTTCTGCCCACACATTCCTCCTCTGCTGAACAGCACTGTGCACAGTTGTTTCCTATTTTCTATTACAATTCTTTATCCCCCATTCAACTCCTCCCTCTTCCTCTACTGTTTTTCACATTCATCTCCAATGAATTTGACTTCCACACTTGCATAACCAGAAACAACATCCTTTCTTTCCCCTTGTCTGTAGCCCTGATTCAATTTTCTTATTCCCCCAAATTGTTTTTTACACTAGCTTAGCAGATTTTGCTAGGAAGTTCAGCATCTTTTATTTGCACTCAGAACAGCAATGAAGGAAGACAACTGATACTATTTAGTCAGGATCAACTGCTCCATTCAGGGGAGAGAAAAAAAAAAAAAAAGAGTAGCTCAAAGGTTATTGTCATGACATTGAATGCTTAATTCTGTAAAGCTTTGGCTCTCAGTAAAAGAACATGATAAAGCATCTGGCTCTCCCTTGTATACTCCACATACAAAGAACTGGAAAACTGGCAGTGTATTCTATAATACCTCTTGCTCAAAGAGATAAAAAGGCATTTGGACACAGTTACATTAATCATTTGTGCCATTTAGGTGTCTTTATTACATTATATTTTTGTATGATCATGGATGTTTTCACCTCAAATCTCATGAATTTTATGTTACTTGATTTTAAGTCTCAACGTGATTAATTTAACGAGAATTTTATTCACAAAAGTCATCCTCAAATTTCCATCTGTTCCTCTGAATGACAGCTACTGATATTAGCTCTACTGAAGGAAATAACATGCCAAGAAAGCCCATCGATCTGGTTATCAGTATCTAGCACTTTTCTTTATCAGGAAAAACAAGTCTTTGTATCACTGATTAAAAGCTTCCCTGCTTTTGGTACCCAGACGACTTTCTTTGAGAGGACCCCGAATGAACCAAAGCTTTGAGGTGGATAGACCTGCAGCTTTTCATAAAAGTGAACATACTAAAACTAATCAAATCATGTTCTAAATATCTTATGTTTTACTAGAACACAAGCACAAAAGAATAAAGTAAGTTTTTAAAGACAGAACAATCAGTTCTGCTGAGGAGACAGATTAAAATAAAAAAAAACAAAAACAAACCTCTCTTACTAATGACTCTACCTGTGCTGGGCACACTTTTTCCTTTGGTGCTGTTTTCCAGTGCCAAGCCTGTTCCAAAGTGATCACACCGTAGGAGCTGCAATTTTTCCTTTCTCTTGAGGACTCCCGATTGCAGCAGGCAACACAAGGCAAATAGACAGCCTTCCTGTCTGGTGCTCAGTGACAAACTATTTAACACTGTACGATATACAATACTATAGTCAGTACGCAGAAAACAAATGTATCCAACAGTTCTTCCATTCACTATGCAGAGCAGTGCCAGTTCAATGCATCTATAGGTCCGTGAATTACTGGAACTTGTTAGCTGCATTGTTCTGGACTGTATATTTGTGCAACAGATGTGAGGTGTTCTTGCAGCTATGCTCTTCCTTCCAAAAGAGACTCAAAGGGAGTCTGTGGTTGTCACAGATCTGTCTGTGCAGGGCTGAGATCCATTTCTCCTGCTGGTTTATTCCACCACCAACCAAAACTCCAGATGGAGGGGAGGCTTCACACCTCAAAATCACAGTTTTTTCTTGACCAAATATGCCAGGTATCATGTTAATTTAAAATTGAAGGAAATATTTCAAAAACTAAGTGTGTATCTTTCCTCTACTTTGTACATATAACCCCAACAAAGCAAAAAGGACAGGGAAGGCCTCTGGTAGGGTGTTCTGGAAGACAAAAAACCCTCCCTAGCATGCATTAGCTTGTTTATGAGTCTGTCATTATGAATCATTAGCTGTCTGCCACATGCTCTATCTGCCATTCTGTCGTGTATGAGTCTTGTTTCTGAGGGATTAACAAAAACAGAGCTGAAAATCAAGCAGAAAATAATTTTCTCATGGACAGAATATTCATGAACACTGTGGGGACAGTCTATAGAACCTTGCAAATTATTTTTCTGAAATATGAAGGCAGATGAATTAAAAACCAAGAGTACTTAATCAAAATCCCAGCCATAGTAGCACATCTGTTAAGAAAAGTCTCTGGTCATTGAAAATAAAATTTTGATATTGCTATTGCAGTAACCATTTCTTTTCCCTCTTTGTCCTTCATTGAAAAAAATATGACCAAAATAAACCCCAATCCAACCCGAAACCCAAAAAATTCATACAGCTTCCCTGAGGTAATAAGATAATGACAGTGTCCAGTGTCAGAATTAGAGGAATAAAAATATAAGTATAGGAAAAAATAAAACTTCATTTTTAATTTATTTGTGAAAAGTAAAAGGAGAATTAAGCTAGAAGGTTTTTTCCATTTGCCACTGATGCAGAGTTGCAACATTCAGTTGCAAAAAGAAAATGAGTAACAGATGAGGATTCTGGAGAAAGAAACTGTTGTTTGTATAGTGTTCATACACAGATATTACTGTATTACCGGTTTATCCACAGAAATTGTACAGTATTAACTGAAGTTTCAGAAACAAAGAACAGTCTGCTTTTCTCTAATGAAAGAGGTGTTTGTGCAAATCAATGTATCATACCATCTGTTAGTGTAGCATAAAGTACTAACCAACGAATTGAAATAAAACCTCTGAAATAAAATAAAATCAGGTACTGCAAAGCAAACTTAAGCAACAACATATATCCAAGAATCACACTGTTGGCAGGTCCCATGGAAAATGATACAGTGACATGAGCATGACAACCTTCTCTAAGATAAGAAAAATTAATCAATGAACAAAATAAACATTCATATTTGCTATTTACTGTTAACACTCATACTTTATTTTATTATATCCAGAACTATCTTTTTTTTTTCTGCTACTACTTGAGGTGCAAGCCTAACCACACGTTACTACAATGTCTCCCTTTCCACGTTGCTGCAATTTCTTCTGCAGGCAGGGAAGAAATTAAAACTTTTCCATGTAAGTCTGCTTTATCTAGTTAAAAATTTTTAAAAATGGTTTGCTTATAGCTTTGCCAAACATGCAATTTTGTCTTCAATTTTCCTCTGAAATTTATTTCCACCTGAAATTTCAGCTGAAACAACTGTTCCAAAGAATGAGGCTTAAGAAAGTGTGTTGATTTATTCTGATTGCAATATGGTGGGGACTTTTTTCTGTGTTCTTCCAATGTTGTCATTATTTGGAGCAAATATTGATTAGTATTTTACCAAAAAAAAAAAAAAAAAAAAAAAAAAAAAAAAGTGTGCTGATTTGCATTTTACAAAAAATGAGCTGTTATTAAGTGGAAATAAAAACAGAGAGAACAAGACCATACCTGAAGGGCAGAGACACAATGCCAAAATGGCAGCTGGAAAAGACATGTGAGACCAGAAGTATGTTATAAAAGTACTTGGAGATGGGGCAAATAACTATGTAGAAAAGAGACTGAGTAAGGAAGTAGAACTTTGTCTATTTGATCCAAAGGACTTGATAGACAATAAGGTAAATGAAGAATCTTAACATCAGTTGGAGAAGTGATTGAAAATAATCAGGTGGGAGCAGTGAGAACTGAACGAGGTTTGAGAATGGACTGGAATACAGTAGAGCACAGAGAACAAAGAGATGCAGACAGCTCTGAAGACAAATCAGGTTGTAGGGGCAGAACAAAACTGATAGCAAATAAACTAGAATAGGCAGCAAGGAGAAAAGGAAATGACAGAATGAAGGCACCAATAGTACCCAAAATATAAGGACTGGGGAAAAAAAATGGAAGTAAATGTAAGAAACGGGTATGTAATAACTAAAATAAAAACTAAAAAATAACTTAAAATAAGCTAGGGAAATACCCATAAGAATGCCCATATAAGAAAGACCTGGTGGCACCTGGCCAAGTAAAAGGCATGCACCACAAAAGGATGAAGCTTGAGTAGAATAGACAGAAGGTTTTTTGTCCACAAAATTGCATTCATTCAAGAACCTCTAACAAACCCAATGGTTTCTGCCTTTATTTCCTCCACTAGTAATGACCACCTGTAAAGCCCAATGAAAGCCTGACTGGTGTAGTAGGTGACATCCTCCCACTGCTGTTACTACTCATTTCTTTGGGATTTGGCAAAGAATCTTCTGATAAGCCTGTGTGGATATTTTACTGCCATTCAAATATTACAGGGTGCTTTTTCACAGTGTATTTTTTTTCACCAGCTAGCTGCAATGAGCCAAACTAAGTTAAAAATACTAGTGAGAATATAGCATGTACAGAGTACCAGAATCAATGTTACATATACTATCTTAATCCTCTTCCTTTCATCTATTCCTTCTCATAGTATGAATGTGCTATGTATAGAGTTCATGACTTAATTTGTACAGCAATTTCCCAGTTTATTCTGAGGCTAAATCAGAATTGCAAAGAGAAGGGATCTGTTGAACTCATATTTTATTTGGTGCAGAAGCAGAGGCAAATGAGTAAGTGAAAGACAGCAAATTGCAGGAGCAAAAGGGATGGTTTAGTAGTTGATGCACTAATATCACATTCTGAGAAAACAGATTGCATTTATATCATCAAAGACTCTAGCAAATCACTTAAATATCTTCTCTTTTCGCTTCCTCCCCCACTCTCCCAGCTGCCCAGGTGACCATTGGCTATGTGTCATACAATGTTCTTTTTTGCCATAGTACAATTGGTCAGAGTAGCACATGGTAACATTAGATGCCCAGTTCACATGTATGATAAATATAGGTATCTTAATCTGAAACTGAATCTCACTCTTTGTGTTTTAGCTGCACTTACCTGTTCTTTATTCCCTCTTTGCATTATATGTTTAAAATAATAGGTAAAGTTCTTTTTCTTGGTAACTGTGAAAATCTTGTTAAAGTTCCTTGAGCTGTTTGTCTGAGAGCTCATATCTGCAGTCAATAGGAGATATTTTAGCGCAGGGACATTGTCTTACCTGACTGCCTGTGAATGGTACCCACCAAGGATAACCTTGAAGTAAATTTGTCAAGCACCTTCCAGCCAAGTAAGGAAATCAAAGGTGGTTAAGCAAGCAGAAAGAGAAGGATCATACATGAAGAATGACAATCAAGATAGCAATGATTTTCAAGAGCACACACAGGAAAATTATTTCCCCAGACATTGGTAAACTATCCTTACATAGAGTAAAAATTCATGTACAATTCTGTTTGGAAATTTACAAAGTCAAATAGCTTTCTCTTCACATCCAGTTTCTATGCTCTGTGAACCAAGAGAATATGTGAAAAAAAATCACTAGCTTCTGAAAGTACCTTAAAATAACATGATAAATAAGGAAATGCAAATTCTTCAGAAACAGAAATGTCAGTCAGTTATTTCTAGACAATGTATCCTAATGGACACTGTGTCCAAAACTAATCATAATGTAAATGATAACTTTTTGGATACAAGGTGACATGCAGGAGGTAAACTAGTTTGACATACTGTTGAAAGCATATGCTAAAGTAACGAGATGCACAAAACCAGCAGTGCAAAGCAGAGGCTAAAAAAGCCATGCTGATCAATACAGTGTGTGGAAGGATCAAGGAGGATAAAGCCAAAACAAAATCTGTACTGGAAAAGGTCTTATTCAAACACATATAGCTGCAAAAATAGAATGGACTACAGAGAATTATTGGCAACCCCAAATCAATTTGTTGAAATGTTCCTATTCATTTAAAGGCTGACTCAGTATGGAAACCATTTTAATCCCAGATCTCCATTCATGGCCATGAAGTGTCACACAAGTTAGATCTATAATATTGCTTTATTTTATCCAACAGTTTCTTGAAACTACTTGGGCAGTCCCAGGCACAAACACAGATTGGATAGAGAATGGCTGGAGAGCAGCCGTGAGGAGAAGGACTTGGGAGTGCTCATGGATGAGAAGCTCAACATGAGCTACCTGTGTGCACTATCAGCCCAGAAAGCCAACCATATTCTGGGCTGCATCAAAAGAAGAGTGACCAGCAGGTCACAGGAGGGGATTCTGCCCCTATACTCCGTGCTCATGAGACCCCACCTGGAGTACTGTGTCCAGCTCTGGATCCTCAACAAAGATAAGACACAGAACTGTTGGAACGGGTCCAGCGGAGGGCCACAAAGATGATTAGAGGCATGGAGCACCTCTCCTATTAGGACAGGCTGAGAGAACTGGGGCTGTTCAGCCTGGAGAAGAGAAGGCTCTGGGGACACTTTATAGCAGCCTTACAGTATCTGAAGGGAGCCTACAGGAGAGCAGGAGAGGGACTCTTTGTCAGGAAGTGTAGTGATAGGACAAGGGGTAATGGTTTTAAACTGGAAGAGGGGAGATTTAGATTGGATATTAGGAAAAAATTCTTTCCTGTGAGGGTGGTGAGGCACTGGACCAAGTTGCCCAGAGGAGCTGAGGATGCCCCATCCCTGGAGGTGTTTAAGGCCAGGCTGGACGAGGCTTTGAGCAACCTGGTCTAGTGGGAGATGTCTCTGCCCATGGCAGGGGGGTTGGACCTCAATGATCTTTGAGGTCCCTTCCACTTCTAATGATTCTATGATTCTATAATTCTATTCAAATTCCAAAAACATGTCAGCAAGGTTCCAGTGACCTAATAATGTAAACTACTAATCCTTGATCTTTTCCATATTTTTTATATTGATCTAGGAGAATGGGACAGGCATTTTCTAGACTTCCTAGTTGTTCTTGCCCTTTCTAAATGTCACTGAAGTAGTAGAACTATGATTTACCTTAGCCAGGACAAGTAAATATAGGAGTTATATAAACAGACTAGTACCTTGAAATTTTAGGTTTCCTAACTTCCTCAGGGTTCCTGAGACACTGGTTGAAAGAATTCTCCTTTTCCTTGGTTAATGGGTCATCCACATTAGCAGAATCACAAACTTCTAGCTTGTACTATCTTCTGTTTATCTTGTTATTGTAAAAATATTGAAAATACCCTCCCTGGTTTAAGAATATAATCTTCCCTTTTGTCTCCACTTGTCCATGGGCTTCTTTTGACTGACTTCAAAACTGGAAGCTGAAAACCTACATTAAATCTGGTGAGTTGATATGGTTTTCTGTAGTCATCCAGCCCCACTGTTTTCATGACCTGAGTCAGTATCTCCTCACAGTGTTGTTCAATACCATTTCTTTGTACCAAATTGTTAAGCTTTTGTTCACTAATCTAATCTCCATATTCTGTTTTACTGTGTCAATGTATAACATTGTCTGTTATATTAAATGAGGCCAAAAGATAGACAAAAGTAATACACAAATCATATTACCTTCAGTAAGTGAAAGTGTTCCCCTATGAAAACCCTGTTCTGATGTTGCTTGGGAAATCTGCATAAATCCATTTTATGAATTCAGGCCTGGTCTGTGTGCTGAAGTTCACATAAAAAGCAAGATAAATTAAGGAAAAGCACAGATATTGCCTTTCCTAAGATGTTGTAGCCTGCACTGCTCTCAGCTTGCTGAGCTGATCATCTTGAATGTAAGCTTCAGTGTTATGCATAGAAAACGCAGCTTCAGCATTTTATTGGACAGAGACTGACTGTAAATAGCCTTTGGATTAGTGTACAATAATGACTGAGGGAAGCCTTCTTAAGCATCCAGTTCAAGGAGTCAGTTTTTCTTGATTGTAAATGACAAAATAAGATGTTCCTTTGACTGCCCTAAATCAGAACTTTCAACTCGTGCAGTTTTCATTAGTCTGGTGACACCTGGCATTTTATTTATGACCTACGGATTTGTGATCATAATGACTTTTTAGTTCTACTTTTATTTACAACTGTCTTTCCAGATCTCAGAGTTTTAGAGGCTGAAAAAAGAGATGTCATATAAGAAAAGCACAAATATTCCTGTACTATATGATTTCAAGATATCCTCAGAACTGTATTGAAAATAAAGCTTTTTCTGAAACAAAGATGTGAGTTATTGTCCATTCATACCAATTACTTCCTGTGAGGACAAAGAGAGACCAACTGACATTAAGTAAAATATTTCTATTTCTTTTTTCATGGGAGAGAAAATATTGGGGATAACTCTGCTATTGCAAATGAAAAGAATGGAGAAATAAAAAACAATCCATTAAAATCTGTTCCATAGTGATTTCTTCAGAATAAATTTGCTCTTCAGCCTTCTAGTTGCCTGTATTTTTGATGATTATTAAGAAAAAAAAATCCTCTTAGCTTGCTTGAATGTCATGACTTCCTCTGCTTTGAATTTATTTTACATTTACTTTATTGTATGTAGGCTCTGTCAATCAGTGTGCTGATTTTATGTTACTCAAAAATATTATCCTTTTGTCAGAAGCAAATACAATTAAAGTCTCTCAATACTGTGGAAATTAACTCTTCCAGTTTTACTCACTTTATATAGAACAAAACATCTTTGCAAGGATTGAAAAATGTCTCACAAGCAAGAATTAAAAGTTGGTATGGTTTAGTCTGCAGTTTCCTTTTTGCTGCTTAAAAGAGCATAACTAGCAAAAAAAGCCTAGTGAACCACAATAAGCTGCTTATCCATACTTTGCAGTAAAGAATTATGGCCATCTTACTGGAAATCTTTTGCTTAGAAAGATTTCTTGTCAAAAGTGATATTTTCATGGGAAAATGTTAGTAAGAAGAAAAATACAAAGGTAATCTCAAAGTGAAAATTTTAAACGAAATTAGTATATTCTTTCTATTAAATAATAAACAAATAATAATAATATAGTTCAGCATATAATATATATTTTTTTTTTCTACTTGGTCAAATGCCTTCAGAAAGAAAAGAGAAAAAAGTTGTCTTCAAAAACCTGGGAAAAAAAAGTGAAAACAATGTTGGTGAATAGTAATACTCTTATTTAATTAAAATCTTTGAGTAAAACTTCTCATGAACATTGATTTTATTTCAAATTTATATGGGTTGTCTCATGTGGGTGCAGACTAAACTAGAAGATACTTTTGGAACCAATATAAATTAAACTTTGCACTGCAAAGGTAGGGATCCCACTTCTAAGGAAAGAATGTAGGAATATATATTAGGTTTGTTAAGTAAATGAAAGTACAATGTATTTTTACTTAACAGAACTAGAATATGATGTGGTTTCCCATGATTGTGTGAAATACCTCAAAAAGTCGGTACTAGAGAAGGTCCTCTCCCTCTGCAGGACTTTCCCACTCCAGAGGTTGAAGAACCGTGTCTTTTCTCTGTAACTATAATTGACAGTAATGAAGAAAAAATAAGTGGTACAATGTCCCCGACACAGAATTTTCGAAAGAGTAACATCAGCTCTCGTACACAAGGTCTAAAGCTATATGGCTACAGAGACCAGCTTCAGGGCAGACTGCGCTGGGGAAGGGATCTAAGGCGAAAAAGGCCGACGAAAAGCCTTTTTTCGGCAACTTTCTGAAGCCGGGCAAAGCCCTGGGCTTGTGCCGAGGGCTGCCAGCGGGTGTGCGGGCCAGGGTCAGGCGGAGAGTCAGCCTGGGCGGAGCCTGACCCAGCTGATTAAAGAAGGTTAGGTGAGGTGAGAACCCTCACCAAGAACTTGGCCCCACTGCTTGCAGAAAACACTGCAAGGAAGAATATGGGAACTCAGACTGAGTTTCCACAAAAACATGTGGCGGTGCAGGTCTCAAACTGCAGTGAATGTCTAAACCTGGCAGTTTTAACAGGAGATGGTGCAGGCAACAGCTGCGTTAGGTGTGAGCAGATCACTGATCTGCTCAACATGGTTGCAGAACTGAGAGATAAGGTTAATAGACTAAGGTCTTTAAGGGATTGTGAAAGGGAAATAGACTCATGGTACCGGGCTTTGCAGACCCCCTCGACAGAGGGAGTTAACACAGGGGATGGATACAAGTGCCTGACAGAAAAGGCAAAGGTAGCCCCTCACAGCACTCCTGTTTGCCTTTCTGTTTGCCCGTGCACAGTAAGTATGGTGCACTGGAGGTTGAGGGTGAAGAGATTGACGATGCAGAAGAAACAGCATCTAAGAGGTCATGTACAGTAAGTCAGTCCCCCCCTTGCGTTAGAACAAGTACCCTGAAAAAAAAAGAGGAGGGGAATTGTTGTTGGTGATTCCCTTCTGAGGGGAACAGAGGGTCCCATATGTCGGACAGATCCCTTCCACAGGGAAGTCTGCTGCCTCCCTGGGGCCTGGGTCCGAGACATCACCAGAAGACTGCCTAGTTTGGTTAAGCCTTCTGATTACTACCCTTTAGTAGTTATATTTTAAAATGAAAACCACCTAGAGGAGAGCAAGATACTCAGTAAGCACTAATAAAAAGTAAAGCTAAAGCTGCCTTATAATTTAAATCTTGTTTTAATCACAAAAACTTTTGAATGTTAATTTTCAGATAGAGTTGATTTTTTTTTATTGAATATTTACTTGGTTTTTATAAAAAAAACATCATAAATTATTCTTATGCAAAGTGTAGGATTGCAATTTGACTATTGCATTTTTTTTCCTTTCTATCATGAATAAAAATTTTTATATATA
>VZRU01018604.1:761731-786115 GCA_013398155.1 Pedionomus torquatus
GGGGGGGGGAAGAGTTTATAACACTGCATCAACTACAAGATGACTTTTGATCTGATTCCACTTTCATTTTAATATAGAGGGAATAAGGAACAAGATATTGTAAAGAAAAATATTTTACAATTACTTCTGTGACAACGTGTAAGGTAAACCTAACTATTCCGCTGTCATTATTTTTCAAGCCAGGGTACTGCTTTTAACAATCAGGGAATGTTCCAAGAGAGCTCTTTTTCATGTCTGCCTTTAATCATTTGTGACTCAGCATTAGTCATCCTTTGAAGAAAAAGAAGTCTCAGCTTCACTGTGCAAATGGTGTTTTTGAAATACCTGTATCCAGATGATTTAAAATTGTATGGAGAGTCAACTGAGACTTTCTCTGAGAAAATTAATTAAGACTTTTTCAGATTATATCTGCATGCAGTTTGGATGAGACGTGTGAGCTTCTGTGCTTGTCAGTGAGGACCAGACTGTGAGAGTGAAAGATCCGCATTTAACACAAGAGCAAGTCACTGAACTCTCCCCTTTTGAGAAATTGCTATTATCTTAGTGTTTTAGCTTATTAAGAAACAGAGAAATTAAACCAAAACTGAGTATATTTAGAAAATTTCAAAGGCTCGTTCAACTTCTGATTTCTAAGGCCAGTGCAAGAAAACTCCTCTAAACATGCCCTTTCTGTCATGTATTACCTGTAGTTAATATTAGACTGTACTTTGAAAGAACTGAAACACATTCCCAGGTTGACCAGAGAACAATTCACCTGACATTGGACTTCACACCCAGAAACAGAGCTTAGCAGATCAAGTGTACTTAGGCAAAAAGAAGGATGGGTATTGAAGAACAATGAAGACCTGTTTAAGGTCTAACACAATTTTAGGAACAGGATACACTTTCTATGCATCTCAGGGAAAGTATTAAATCACATTAAATAGTAGAAAAGAGAATGGCAGAAAAGTTATGAAGGAAATCCAAGTATTATATGAAGACCAGAGGAAAAAATGTCTAAGTATAAAAAGAATAATATTTCTTAACAATGTTGGTAAAGTTCCTCACTGCTTTGCTCTGGACTAGATGATTGAAAAATAAGGTGCTGTTGAAAACACACTTCCAGAAAATCTGCAGGAATGAGCAGCAACTCTTTCAGTACTTAGCAATTAGTTTAATTTTCAAGGATAGTATATATTGTTACTCATTAATTCAGGAAATGGAAATTAATTTATGTGGCTTTGCTGAAGGGATAGGTGTTCTTGCACTTAAACTATAGGTCTTAAAAGCAATAAGCAGATAGCTGAACATAGGAAATGGATTCATTTATCCCCTGTTCCTTGCACTGAACTTATCACTGAGAATAAGAATTTCATCTTCTCTTACAGCTGTTTTTCTCACCACAAGATACTGATTCCTGCCTGTAGCAAAGAAAAAATGGTGAGGTGGCATGGTATTCTTGTCAATACAAGACTAAGGGCAAGAGGACAAAGGTAAGAATAGAGCTGAAGTAGAGGAGGCTGCAAATACAGGTTTAACAGTAGTGGGAGTCCCACCATTAAGAAAGTATGAGTCTGATTCAGTGCATGTACAGGACAGGATTTTTATTTTATTAGAAAGGAAGATCTGATGGTTGTGCTGCCTGAAATCAAATGAGTAGGGAAACAGGAAATCTAATTGTAATGACAACTGTAGTAAAATAGGAGCATTAAAAATCAAACTGAGTTCAATATTTTAATTGTATACAAATAAATGTATATGTTTTCATTAACAAAAAATGTTGGATTTTTTGAGACTGAGATCTGACACCCTTTTCTTTCTAAAGACAGATACTATACTGACAGTTTCATTTCAACATGACATTGCAGATTTAGGTTGGGATTACCTTTGTCGATACTGGTATTCCATATTCAAGGATAAATTGATGAAAAATAGCTATATTGTAGCTTCTGAATTCATTCAGGCTTTGTAAGGTAAATGTTCCCTTTAGTATCAATGTACTCTGCCACTTAAAGGTATAACCAAAAAAAAAAAAAAAAAAAAAAAAACACAAAAAAACCCACAACACAAAAAAGACAAAGTAGAATTTAGAGACATGAAATTTTCAGATAGCAGTTGTATTTGAACTACCAAGGTTAGAGTGTACTTATCCTGAATATTGTACTTTTCCTGCATGGTAGTTGGACAAAACGTGGCTTGGACTTCATTGTTGACCTACATAGCTGAGCTACAAGTACCTGCAAAAGTACTTGCTTATACTGTATTGTTTGGTGTCATATCCTTAATGACTTTATTCAGAAAATTAATTAGTCGGATTCTACAATGTCACAAAATCCAAAGGAGTTAAATTATCACTTTTAACTCATATTTCTCAGTAACAAATTATCACTGTATTCATCAGAGAGATTAACACAGAATTAAGAAAAATTCACTAAATTAATTCCACCAAAACAGTGATAAAATATTTTAAGTTTGATTGAAAGTCTGCCAGAGGCAATACTGATACAGAACTTCTGCAGCTGTCATCATTCTTTATATTTGTTGCAATTTGTGTTTCAAATTACTGACTAGGAAGTTGTGAGAAATCAGCCCTTTTGCTGAAGAATGATTGGAATCAGATTTTGAAGTTATGCATTCACAGCTGAGCAGATACAGTTATTTAGGTATCATTTATGTCTGCAACTTATGCAGCACAAATAAGATGGTGTAGTCTAATAACCACATGTACACTCAAAACCATTATTCCATCATGGATTTGTGCTTATATATTCCCACTTTTAAATATACTGGCCTTATTTTAAAAAGTTTTAAGGAACAGATGCATTAAGCAAAGGGGACCAAACAAGCCTTACTTATAATATTAAGGAAGCACATTATTTTTATTATCATTAGAAAACTTTAAAATATCCTAAAAGGCCTGACAGACTCTCACAGTTTGGTACTCAGCACTTTCTGGCTGCCGCTCCTCAAAGGCAGTTTGAAAAATTACACAGTAGGTATTTCGTTTAGGTTTTGGCCCGTTGTGCACAATTATATATATAATTGTTCTCAAAAAAATCATTATTATATTCTCAAAGAGAGTTAGCTTTCATAGACAAAATTTTGGAGTATACATTAATTTAATGTAATTAATCAAATTAATAGGCTCTGTGGTATTAGTGATTGATATAACTTTGAGAATATCACAAAAGTAGACACAAGAGCTATTCTCAGTTAATCTACAGTATTTATTACAGTGTTAAGAGATAATGCAGTTTATAATTAAAGTTGTAATTTTGTATATTGTACATGATAATTAAATTCAAAGGTATAGAAATATAGAAGAATATATCATAAATCTGTTTTTAAAGTATAGCAAACCACTTTATACCCTGTAGTAACATTGGTTCTTTTCTTAAAACTATGTAATTCTTAAACATTTAGGTGACAGTCAAAGATGTAGAACAAAAAAAAAAAAGTAAACTTTTAATATTTTTATAATGGATACATGTAATGTGAGATTTTTGATAGAATTTTGCCTAGAACCAGGAGTGCATATTAGAATTTATCAGTCAGTGGTGATGTCAATACTTTACCCTGACTATATATCAAATATGTCTACAGCAAAAACATTTTCTCAGTGTTATAATTTTAAGGATGTGCAGAAAGGTGTATTAGGTGTTTTTTAAACTGAAGGTGTTGCAGTGCATTTAATTACTTGGAGAAATGAAGGTTTGATATAATAAAATAGAGTTAAGAATACTGTAGATGGGTAAAGAATAAATATTTTTGCATTTCTGGGCATTTATTCTTTTTTCTCAACTAACTCTGGTATTACAGTCTGGAATATTTTAAAAGAAAATCTCAGTTTTGCCTGTCTGAGATTCTGTGTACTTAAGAAACTTTCTGTTAAGTGTAAATTCTTTAGTAAACATCTTTTTGACTTGTACTCTGAATTCAAATTTGAATTAATCTGCAGAAGCAGGAAACAAAATTCATCAGGATATTCCTTACAATGTTGGGGTTTTTTTTTATTATTTTAGGAGTACTGACTACTGTAGTTGCTATGCAATTTTGGCTGGTTAATAAACAGTTAGTGTCACGCATTCATGGTAATTAAACTTTAAATACACTGATGAGTGACAATGTAACTTTTACCTCCAATTAACCTGCCCTTTCACCTGTTAAATGTAATCACACTTTTACTTATACATAGAGCATAAACTGCACTATATTTTATAATCTTGTTAGTATTCATGCTTTGTTAATGAAATTTGAGCAGCGTATTAAAGATGTTGAGTTTTTGTAGTTAGCTCACATCTGTTGTCAGAAATAATTAGATCAGGTGGCAAATGACAGCCCCTTTCCTGACAGATGCTTTAACATTGTGAGTAAGAATGCCCTAAGTGTCTCTTTGAATAATGCCAGGCTTTTCAGTTAGGAATTTATTTGCCTTGAGGTTTCAAAGTGGAATTTTTGGAGCAATCTGACATAGTCCCAGGCAGGAGAATGTGTGACTTTCACTTCCAATTTTACAGGAAACGAGAAACTCCTTTCAAGACAATTTTTCATAAAGTTTCATCTTAGAAAGGTAGAAGATAATGTTATCAAACTATCCTAATATGGCTTCTCTTTCAGTTATATATATATATATCCCTGCTAAAACACAAAAGACATTACATTAAGCCTTTAAACATATCTCAGACAATAAATTATACTTCACAGTAGTGATTCCATTATTCAAATAAATGTACTGACAAACTGGGAAAGAGATTATTTTACGGCAGGGTTTTCATCAGACAGCCGTGAAATAATGCTGTCTTTTTAGAAATTGTGGCATCTGCTGCATATGCTCTTATTTCTCTGCTTGTGATTCGCAGAACTTTTTAGTGAACTTAATGCTTATGTAAGCACTATAAAATGAGCTATAAAAGTATCTCTTCCATCATTTATCCACAATGTAGGTAGCACACAGATTAACAGCAGTACGTGCTTTCCAGTTATACTTTGGAAAGGCATGTTCATGCTGCCTGGTCCATATGGTTCTGCATACAACAAGAATTGTAGGAATGCCTTCAACCAATTCCCTGCAGTGTTTTGTCCCTACAAACTACAGTGGAGTCATGAGTTTTCACCAGATTGACAGTTCCTGCCCGTGTGTCATCTAACCACTTGGAGGAGAAGTTCAAATGCACATGCCAGGAGGATGCTCTCAGTTTTTGTTTTTTGTTCCTTGTGCACACTCAGAGAGGAAGAGCAGGGAGTGATCTGTCTCATGTCTCTGCCAGGTGAATGGCAATGAATGTTTTTCTTCCTTTTTTTTTCTTTTTCTTTTTTTTTTTTTTTTTTTTTTTTGTGCCAGGCATCAGAGTACTCTCTGAGTGCATACAGTTAAAAATGCCCCTATTAAATTTGATAAAGCACAAAGAAACTTGTTCAATTATTTTAATTAAGCCCCTAACAATCTTATTGATGAGCAGAATGAAAAACCACCTACAGGCATTCATACGCCTCCTTCTGACCTGAAAGATCTGTTCTTCACAACTCCTAACTCATGTAGAAAATATGTCAGCACTCCTGTTTTTTCATGCTAACATGCTTATTGTTTATCTGTTGCAGATAATTATGTCATTACCTTTGAAATTTAGAATGTCACAGTTGTGCTCTGATAACACCCCTCTGAAGTCAAGAAAGATAGGTAACTGAGGCATAAACACAGAAGGAAGTATCTTCACGTTAAGTTAGCTGAAATGGAACAAATGAATCTGAGGCACATATTTTCAGCAGATCCTCTAGGTTTTCTCTATGCTAAGCAGAGAGAAAGGGTATATTTCCAGAGGTTTTAAGGATAATAAGCACCATAAGCATGTGTCTCTCTTTCTTTTGAAAGTAGAAGGGATTAATGCAAATGCATCATTTAGGTAAAATGAAGTACATACCTTGTAACTTCCTTAAAATTTCACAGGAAGTCTTTAGTGGAATACTGCTCAAGTTTTGGGGTCCAGACTTCTGGACCCCTTCTGCCTCCTTTGTGCTTAATTATAACTGTTTACACCTGGGGATTTGCAAAACAGAAGTCATACAATTTTAGTTCGCTTCCTTCTAAGCTAGAAGATTCTGATCAATATAAAGTGTAGAAAGCAGTAGTAGCATTTAGAATCATAAAGAGAGTCATCATCTGAGGATGATACTCACATGACTCCATTTTTCTCCAGCTTCTTTATCCTTCTGTAATTCAGGGAAAACATGAGAGCGGGCGTTTATTGCAAGTCAGAAGCATCCTTCATGAATGAAGATTCACAACGACAACAATTTCCTGGTCAAGAAATGGGAGTAATTCTAGCTGCCCTTTAGCATTGTGTTATGTCACATTTGGTTACACATATGTAATAATACACCCCAACATGACATCTCGGTCCAGCATATTGGCAACATAAAGCATAGCTGGAAAGTGACTGACTAGGAAAGTGATGTATCATGCCCCTAAGCAGAACCTGCAAAGACGAAAAAGGACAGGATTCAAACCTCATTAGAACAGGCAGGAAAATGGCCAAAAACACGTACAGGTGCAATCCTAAATGTAAGGAATTAGTGCGAGGAACCTTATTGCTAATTTCCAGCATCATGCTGGAAACATATGCATAGATCACTGAAACATGAGAATATCAGTACATGAGATTCCACATATCATTCACTTAATAAGGCCAAAGGGAGGGGAAAGAAGTTTAGCACAGTGTGCATACCACCTTCATAGGTCCTTAAGAATGGCAGGTCACATAACAAACTGTGTTAGGACACTAGATGTTGGCAGGGAATATGCTGTCTAGCTTCTTCCTTGAATGAAGAGTTTCATATTGAATGGTCAGTGGCATGCCCAATGGCACTGATGGGCAACACTGCAACAAATAGAGAAATGTGTGATTTTTCTACTTGAAGCACAGGACTTGACAGGTCAGGGCACATGCTTCTCCAAAAGCTGCCAAGACTTTGTTAGGGAGAGGAATAAGCCAAGTCCTGATTACACCAGGAGTATGAATTTGTTATCATACCTTGTGGTGACTGAAGAAACAGAAAAAAATAGCAAAATTAATTACGTCATCTCTGCATTTTTCTTTGTTATTATTTTGTGGATTATTTATTAAAGATAGATGTTTGAAAATATTACCAGAAACTATTTCAGTCCAACAGATAGCAGTCTATTTCAAGTCTGCAGACTTGAAATACTGGAAGCTTTCAACATCTTGGTTTATAGTGACTGAATGATCCTCACAAAGACTTACATATCTGGGTGTATGAAATTTGTGTCATTGCTAATCATTTTTCTATAATTAAACACACCAGTTTGTTGATAAATATGAAAAGCTTAGAATTAAAATAAATTAAAAAAATAAACAGAAAGAATCATCCTGGGTATTTCAACTCATATTCAGTTCACAGTCCTGCTTATTAAAACTAACAATTTTTTAAAATCATTTCTGTTGATGTAGTTCTAACCTTCATTCAGCTTACCTAGGGGATATAGCCAGTTTCTCTTGCAAAGAGTCAATCTTGACCCATAGCACACATACTTTTCCATTTCTTTCCATAAATATAGTTTATTATAGAAGAATAATGGGATCCATAAGTTGAAAAAAGCCTTTTTTCATGTTATTTTCATTTTAGAAAGTATTCTGTAAGATATTATTTTCATAGTTACTCTGTAAAATCTTACTCTCCCATATGGTGTCATTTTTTACTCATTAAAAAAGCCATTTTTTTTCCTTTCAGAGGCATAGGAGAAATCCAGTGTACTTCAGGATTATTTTTTTCCAAAGAAGTCTAAGTCATTCATTTACTAACTCTTGAAGTCAGACAAGTTGTGCAGAAGTATTTTATGCAGTCAGGGTGATAAACCTCAAGCTGTACTGGTAGAGGAATGTGAACAATGGAAAAATTATTCTTGAATATATTATCCCAAAACTTTAAAGAAACCATGCATATTAAGTTCTCTTACCCACTCCAGAAAAGGAATAAATTATACATAAATATTTCAGGAGAAATTCATTCAAATAATTTATTTTAAAATTATCTATGCTTCGATCCAAAGTCTATTGAAATAATTGATCTCACATCTGACTGCTCGGCTCCATAATGAAATACATAAGAAGTCCTAGTATTTTATAAAGTCATGCTTTCTTCACTTCTGTCAACTTCTAATCTAGTTTAAAGAGGTCCTTTAGGCACTAAATATTCCCTTTTGTTTTCACCTTTCTCACACCTTCAGTTTTCCTGCCCAGAATTTTTTTAGTTTAAAAATATTATTACAAATATACATGATAAAATTATTTTTTAAAGTATTCTGATGTTACTTTATATCTTTTAGTTAACTGAATCAGTAGGCAATCAGATCACAATTGTCTATTTTGTGGTTTAGCAATTGATTTACATTGAACACAAATACATGAAAGTTTTTCTACTTTGTTTTTCTATTACTTTATAATTAAATCTTCATCATTGTAAAAAAACTTTGGGGTGATTTTTTAAGTGAGAATTAATTCAAGTAAGAAAAGAAGTATTTCTTCAACAGAGTACAACAACAGAAGGCAGTAAAGTCTCCTGTAACCCAAAATCTGAATAGATCCAATGCCATGTATGATTTGGGAACCTGGAATCAACTTCCTCTCTGAGAGGAACTGGAGAAGTCTCCCATCTGGTTCAGTCACTCTTTAGATCCATCTCCATTAGGATACTCACATCACTTACAAGTCATTCCATCTCACATATAGGTCTACAAAGGGAACAGAGATACTGTATCACAAAGTTCTACAGTACCTAACTTTTTCAGCAGACAGATTATGCAATACCTTCTTTATGAAATACATGGAGTTTTAGGAATGGGAGCCACAGGTTGTAGCACAGGTCTGTACGTTGAACTAGGAACTAAGGAAGGCTAAGAAAAATAATGTGTTTTCACATTCCTTTTAGTGTCTTTCTGTCAGGTTTAAACAATTTCTTTTTTATTCAAAATGAAAGCAGGATACTCATTTTTCAGGGAGGAGAAAGTTTAACTATCCAGCACCTCAGGGGCTAGGACACTGATGTAGGATGTAGGGCACCTCCTTTCAGTTCTATACTCAGCCTGGAGTAATTGAAGCTTGCTCTTTTTAGATCATCCAGGGTAGTATATGTAGATGTATTCAACAGACCAAAGAATTGCCATGCATTGTTTTAACCTAGTCAATAGAGGACTTGCCTAAAAGAGGTAAACTTTTATCCCATTCCTGATTCCAAACGCCTGTATTTTTATCTGAAGTATTTAATGGAGTAGGAGCTAGATGTGGAAAGAGAGTAATTCCAAGTGATTTTCTTCAAGCTAGCCTAAAGCTATATTTATATGCTATGCTCCAATGAGATAGCAATGTTTAGCTATCTTCAGGAAGGTATTCAGAATTCCTTTAAGTGTGGTAATAAAAGCATTCACAGGAGAGACGTGATTTCAATCTTTGAAGCCAGAAGAGGAAGTTATCCCCATTTCTGCTCTCATTCATTGCCTCATGCCTTAACATGAAGCTATTGAAACACACATGATTAAAGAAAGAATTGAGATTTTTGTATCTCAATTAGAGAAAATTGTGTCTTCTCAATCCATCTTAAGTTATGTGGAGGGCAATCCTACTTCACATCTGAAGACATAACTCCCCGGTACACTTAGGGCATGTAATTAAGTAAATTTGTTCTGAGTATGCAGTGGAACTGGGCAGCATGTCTGCAGCAAGTCTAGTGCATCGACCTATTGTGCTGCTGATAAGTCTCCTTTTAACTGGGAACTTCACCTCTCACTTCAAGATGATGTTTCTCTCTGCTCTGTAGTGTGAGTCATCTACATCCACAAGAGTGTCAGAGGCTGAGCCAAAGTCCTCCACTTGGCATTTTTTATAATCTGTGATAGTGGTTATTCATTCAATACTATGCTTCCTGTTAGTTCCCTTATGTTACTGTCCCCAAATGTTTTATAAAGTGCTCTGCATCTTGCTTAAATACTTACTGCATTGCTAAGTACCATGACACCTCTGTCCTCCTGTAGATTTAGCCCCAGGTGTTCCAGTCAGTTTAAATATTTGATGTAATTTTCAACACATGCAAAAATCCATGACTAATTTAAAACTCTCAAATTCTTCTTTCGTCAAAGATGTAAATAATATTTCATATGAAATACAATTATACTGCTTATTTCAGACTACTTTCATTATTGATTTTTTTCCACATTAACAATTTAGGTCTTGAGAGCATCAGTGGAAGAGGCTGCTTAACACATTCAAGACTTAATCAGTGTAAACTGCCTGGAAACAATCATGTACCATGCAGGTTATTCAAGTTACAAAGAGCCTCAGGCTAGGAACAAGAAGAATGGAAGGATTAATGTCTCCAAAGATTTAGCATCCATTCCTTTATTTATTTCTTCTTTGGAAAGTTTTCTAGACTTAATGATAATTTTACTAGAAAATAGAGCAGAATTCATGGGACCTTTTTGGATTATTTTTTTTTTTGATTGAGCAAAATGTATATTTGTGTGGAAGTATGCTAACATACACATATAAAAGTACACATACAGATAAATAAACATGTGGATAAGTTTTTGGGCTAGAATTTGGTCAAAAGTGGACAAGAAAGGAATGTGATAGTCCTCCGGAATGCACAAAGAACAAGGTTTTGTACTCTGTAATTCAGAATCTGCATATTTAAAAATTTATTTGAGTGAGCTTACCATACCATTAGTTATTCCATTGGCAGTGTTTCTCTACATCAAACTGTTCTTTATGTACATAAAAAAAATAGTTAGAAAATGTTTCTGAATGATGGTTGCTCATTTCTCAGGTGAGCTAAAAATTTTGGTGTCAGAATTTTCCTGTACTTCTGTTCAAATATTTAAAGGTTTTGCACAATGCCAAAATACGTTTCCACAACATGTCAACTAAAAGACTGATCACTCTTAAAATTCAGAACCTAAATCCTTATTTTTAAAATTTGTACTTGAAATTATATGCAACACAATTATAAGCAGAAATGTAGGTGACTTATCTGATATGTACCTCATCTCATGTTCGGTTTCACCTTGGAACCATTCAGCTTTGCAGTTTTCTCACCAAACTTGCTCTTTTGATGACATTCATTTTCAAATAAGAAGCTGTACATAAAAATTATTGAAAGATTACTATGGTAATTCCATTGCCAGATTTGGGTTTTTTTCTCTACTCTGGGATCTCAGTGAAGTATAATTTAACATGTTTTGATATGACATGAAATATAATATTGTGGATGATAAAAATGCAGTGGTCATTTTTATTAAATTTCAATTTGTAATTATTTACAGGTAAGTTAAGATAGAAAAAAAAATTACATTTTTCTGATTGAAACAATCAATAAGCATTTAATAATAGTTATGATTACTTGTTCTGTACAGTAATATAAACTTTTTTGTTTTCTCCCTTCTATTCAGGTTTCCCGATTTTGCTGATTTTTGTGATACAGTTTAGGAAAAAATTTAGAATCATTAAGGTGAGATTCATGGTTGGATACAGTTTTTTTAGACTTGTAGCTGAAACATTTCTAATTTATAGGGGTTTTTTGTTTGTTTTGTTTTTGTTTGTTTGTTTTCTGGAGTACCAAAGGTATTTGTCATGGTGTAGAACATTTGAGCTAATTTATTGACCTTCACATTCAGAATAAATCTCTTATTTTCTTAGGACTTTGTTCCTTAGAGATGGCATAAATCAACCTATGGTCATTAAGCACAGTAGAATTAAAATAATTATATTACTTGTAATCCTGAGTAATATGCTATAAGCAAGGAGTTTCATTTAGGTTTTCAGGCATCCTCATTATAAATTTTTCCTAGGATTCCCCCTGTGCTTCACAATTAAATATTTATCTAGAAGTAGTATTATGGCCCACCATCTATGAGAGGGGCTTTTAGATTAATTTTCATGTGTAAAAGGTTTTGTAGACCAAGTCATTAATTTGTCTAGATGTATAAGATAGCTACCTTAAGAAAATAATTCTTCCTTTCTGATAGGTGTCAATGGAAAGCAAGTGAAAGTGTAATTATAACAAAAATAGCATTGTTCCAGGTTAGATGAGGACAGAAATTCATAAAAATATTGCTTGAGAAAATCATGCTGGGCCACAAGCTGTTTTCAGTCCTTTGTATCCTGTTAGTATCATAGTATAATGGAGTTCACTTAGAGAACTTTTCCATGCAGAACTAACAAATATATTATATTGTGTTTTTTTTCATCTACAGCATTTAAAATGTCTTAAGCCTTAAACTTGAGCATAATTTTCTATTCTACATAGATAGATACAAGATTTTCTTTCAGAGAAAAAAAAAAAAAAGGCGCAACAGGTTGGTAGTTGAATTCTATAGCTGCCCTGGCACCTTAAAAATCATTCTACTCAGATACAGAGTCCTTTGACATGTTTATATTATAGTATCATGGACATATTTTTTCATAACCTTAGTTCATGGTTTAGTATTTCCACAATCAATAATTTTTTGTTAAAAGTTGTTCTTCAGAACACTTTCCTAAAGAGCTAAGGATAACTATTTCTTAACCAAGTGAAGTCTCAGATAGATGTACACAGTGGTGAGATGTGAAAGCACATACAAACTAAATATCCCCTGCTGACTCCATCTTTTCATTTCTTTATGTGGAAAATGAAGAAGGAACTTTAAAATTTTTAGAAAAATCTGCAAAGCACTTGTGTCATCCTCAAAATTGAGTATAAGATACTGAATTTATGATTCTCTTTAGGGAAAAGTTGGACAATGAGGGAGTAATTTATAAATTCAATTATACAGTAATGAAAAATGCAGTGTCCAAGATCTACTCAGTATAATGCCTTTTTAAACCCAAAGTCTATTGTATGACGTGATCTAAGCCAAATTAACATTGAAAAGTAACTCCATTTTAATCAACAGCTACCGTCAGTTCGTCAGAAATGGTATATTATTTATCTGTCGAGCAGACACATACACTTTGTACCTGCTTTCCTTAACATATGGAGATGAAAAATACTGCACATTTTATAATAAGGCCAGAACATGGGGAAGAGACAGAGAGACTGTCAAATAAGACAAACCTCATTGTGTCAGAACCTAGGTATGACCTTGTTTTAAGGCTGATTCAGATGATTCATTACATACAAAATCCACATTAGCCCTCCATCTCCAACCTTCATTTGAAAAGAAGAAATGAAGAAAATTAGAAGAAATTAATTAACACTAAAACACGGAAAACCAAGCTGCCGAGCAAAAGTAGCCAAACCTATGCTGGCTGGGATTTACTGTCTCCCTAATGGTTGCCCTGGGGGCACAAACCAGGGTCAAGTCTCTGCCACACACAAAAGCACATTAAAAGGCATTACTCTCAGCCCTGAGAGGTGTGTAAAAATATACTCCAATTTCAGACACTAAAGATTCAACCTTTCCACTTTTGGTTTGGAAGCTTCTTCTTTTTCTGTGATTACTCAGGCTAGTTCAACACAGTTCATGATTTAGGTTCTGCACATGTTACTTTGAAAAAAATGTTGATAAAAATATATCAATTATTTGTAAAATAGTCTTTCCTGATGAAAAGAGCTCCCTTTCCATTTGTGACTCAGGACATGGGGCGGTGACTTTTAAGAATTAACATGACTTCAGGTTTCTAGAGGGTAAAAGACTACTGTAGGGTCAGAAGCAAGTCAACAAGTCAAAATGGACATTTTCAAGCATCTCCACAATTGATGCCAAAATAAAACAAGTTAATTTCTGCATAGGGAGTCTATCACATGCGCTAATGTTAATTAAGATGTACTACTGAGGAATACACAGGTTATTGTGTGGGGAAGCTAATGTGAGCATTAGCAGTAACGGCAGAAGCAGCAGTTGTTGCCACATGCTTAGAAAAGACTCCAGAGAGAATCTAAGGGGTTTTCTGGCCTCCAAGCACCTTTGGGGTGCAAGTGTACACAGGGACCAGACAGCAGGCAATGCCGAACATAAGAGGGGGAGGTGGGGGACAGTTGGGTACTCCCAGCGTTTCCACTTACAGGAAACCACGTACAAACAGCTCCTAGGGAGCCCTTTGACCAGGGAGAGTGAACAGGAAGCAAAGACTGAGGAGAACAGTCCAGAAGTTTGCACAAGAGGGTGCAAGAAGGGCAGTGCTTTTTTCCAGTTGTCAGGCTGCTGCCTGCTCTGCTTACATGCACGATTCACCCCAGCTAGCTGTTGGCTGTGCAAACCTGCCCAGCAGCCTGAGGTCTCCAGGGAATTAGAAATGCTTGTTAGGAAGCGCTTTGAATCATCAAAAGCATAGTGGCAGAGACCAGATCAGGGCTGTACTCTGCAGTCTACCTAGCCATCTGCCCAGGCTAGCATGGGACAAGTGTAGGTGACCACCCAGGCTGAGCTTCCTATCAGGGAAACTGCTGCCCTGGTGGATGGTTGTAAAGTCCGTGTCCCACACTCATGGTTGGAGGAGGGTGGAAGGACTGCCTGTGCTTGGCCTACTGTGGTGGAGTCATTCAGGCAGCAGGGGGAGGAGGTGCAGAAAAAAATTCAGCAGCTTATGCTGTATTACGGAAAGGGAACAAGAATTAGAGTATTAAAGGTGTTGCAAGAAGAAATAGTAGGCAGTGACCAGCAAGGTCTGTGATCTCCAGCACAAGAAAGAGATGGACCTGTTAGAGCAGGTCCAAAAGAAGGCCACAAAAGTCAGAAGGATGGAACACCTCTCCTACAGAGAAGGCTGAGAGAGTTTGCATTGCTCAGCCTGGAGAAGAGAAGGCTCTTGAAAGACCTTATTGTGGCCTTTCAAAAATGTAAAGGGAGCTTACAAGGAAGATGGGGACACACTTTTTACCAGAGACTGTAGTGAGAAGAGAAAGGTTAGTATTTTTAAACTAAAAGAAGGAAGATTTAGACTAGAGATGAGGAAGACATTTTTTACAATGAAGGTTATGAGACACTGGAACAAGTTGTCCAGAGAAATTGTGAGTGCCCCATCCCTGGAAATATCCAAGGTCAAGCTGGATGGGGCTTTGAACAACCTGATCCAATGAAAGATGTCTCTGTCCACATCAGTGGGGTTGGAACTTTAAGGGTCCCCTCACACCCAAATCATTCTAAGACTCCATAATTCTATGAAATAAAAGAGATATGGAAATATAATGAAACGTTGAAAGAAAATGAAAGCTACCATAAACCTGTATTTTTTATTTTCTACAACCCCTCATTGTCTGAAATTCATTTACAGTCTTCTGACAGAAACTCATGAAAGATTTAGGTTGACAAAAATAGAAAAAGACAAATTTCTCCCCACCCTGAGTCAGTGTAATCATTACAGGAAAGAGCACCAATGCAGTTTTATACTATTAGTTATTAATTCAGATTGAGACAATAGTTGTTTTCCTGTATAACTTTGCACTGATAACATGAAAATTGTACTATCTTAAAAGAAGTTAACTATAACTTTTTTCTTTACTTTGGACATGTTTCTTTTACAGTTTCAATCACTTAAGTGAAGTTGTATGTAAGAAACAAAGAAAACAAAGAAAGAATTAACATAAAATAGTGAAGATAAAGGCTCTTTATAGAGGGCTTTAATAAGTTTTTTAAATTGTTCAAATTTCCTCTTGATTTTTTTTTCTGAGCAGATACCCATCATATATAGATCAGCACATAGAAAAAAACACTCAGAAAAAAAATCCATTATTTATTCCTTTATATAATTTGATTGTTTAATCACTAATCTATGAATAATTCAAATATGTTTAACATATTTATGTGTGTAAGACAAAATGAGGAGCAAAAGAAACCCTTATCTTTCCTTCTTAAAGTGGATTCATGGATCATTGTTGTCAGTAGGATTACTTCCACTGCCTTCCGTTCATTTGCAGTGAGTCTAAAAATAGTTACTAGAGGTTTCTGAGCCTTCTCAAGTCAAATGTACTGAAACTTTATTATGACATCTGAATACAAGATACATCTCTATTGTATGGCGTTGCTAAGAAACAAAAGAATAGCATTAAGACTTGGTGGACTTCCTAAGTAAAAGTTGAATCCATGATAATCACAGGTTTTGTTACCAGAACTATTAATGAACTTGGGGTCAATTCACTATATACCTTTGACAAGGTGAAAAACCGGTGTAATACTGAAAAGAAAAAGAACCATTGGTAGAAGAGGTCATCTACGGTACATGGTACTATGGATGTCATTACATCAGTGAGAGAGCCTGCACTTAGAAACACAATGCAGTCTAGTACTTTCAGGAAATGAGTTCAAAATCTCTGCTGTCAGAAACGAGAATGACACTAATTCTTCCATTTTTGAAGTAAGTGTTCTAGCCACCTTGGGACAATGCTATTTGAGTAAAACAGACTTTTTATTTATGCTTTTGTGGTTCAGCTTTCCCATGAGCCTTCCCCAAGTCTTCTCCCACTCCTGCCCATAGCTCAGGAACCTATTTCAACTAAGCCTGGAGCCATCAGTCTGTGCCTGCCCCACAGGCAGCTCCTGCAACTCCCAGAACCTAGCCCATGGGGATCCATCAGCCCTCCCTACACCCTGGTACACACTGCCAGTGTTTGAGAAAGCTGTCTTGCCAGATTAAGAGTTCAAGTGGAAAAAGGGAGCTGTGAATCACATAAAATTAATTAAACCTTAGTCTGACAGGCTATCTGAAAAGCTGGGACAGATATTAAATTATTTGTTCAGACTGTGTTTTGGCTTCTACAATAACAATATATAGATTTTAAGGGAATATATGGGCATGCCAGATTGAAAATAAGGAATTTATAAAGTAGTGGCATTTAGCTTAATAATAGTGAATTTAATTCAGACAAGCGAACACAGTTGACCCAGACAGGCCGGAGAGGTGGGTCCAGATGAACCTCATGATGTTCAACAAGAGCAAGTGCAGGGTTTTGCACCTGGGACAGAACAATCCTCACTATCAGTACAGACTAGGGGATGAGTTATTAGAAAGCAGCACTGAGGAAAGGGGCTTGGGGGTGCTGATGGACGAGAGGCTAAACATGAACAAGTGGTGTTCACTTGCAGCCCAGAAGGCCAATCACATCCTGGGCTGCATCAAAAGATGTGTTGCCAGCAGATCCAGAGAGGTGATTCTGCCACTTTGCTCTGGTGAGACCCCACCTGGAGTACTGTGTGCAGGTCTGGAGCCTCCAATATAGGAAGGATATGGACCTGATGGAGCAGGTCCAGAAGAGGACCACAAAAATGATCAGAGGGCTGGAGCACCTCCGCTACAAGGATAGGCTGAGGGAGCTGGGATTGTTCAGCCTGGAGAAGAGGAGGCTCTGGGGAGACCTAATTGCAGCCTTCCAGTGCCTGAAGGGGGCCTACAGGCAGGCTGGGGGGAGTCTGTTTACAAAGACCTGCAGTGATAGGACGAGGGGCAGTTGGAGAAGAACAGATTTAGATTGGATATTAGGAACAAGTCCTTTACTATGAGAGTGGTGGAACACAAGAACAGGTTGCCCAGGGAGGTGCTTAAGGCCCCTTCCCTGTAGACAGTCAAGGTGAAGCTCGATGAGGGCAACCTGGTCTAGTTGGGGGTGGCCTGCAACTGCAGGGAGGTAGGACTAGATGACCTTTGGAGGTCCCTTCCGGCCTGGATGATTCTATGATTCTATAAGTACAGACTGCATCATTTGGAGATATCTCTATAAATAAAGAAATAGCAAAGTTGTAGATACAGTTCATCATTTTGTGAGAGAAATATTTTCTTTCTTAGCAAGGAAAGGGAATAAGGAGCAGGATAAAAGAACGTTCTTGAGTTTCAGGACTTTGAATATCAGCTGTATATTCCAATTGCTTTTAATTTTACTCTGAACATCTTCCTGGTGTCATATAACATTACTTCAGACCAGTCTGAAATACGTTGGTAAAAGTAAATATCTAATAATGGATTTTTATTTGCAGTAGACTTGTTTTACATTAGCAGAACATTGAAGTTAGAGCTGTTAGGAGAAAGAAGTTAGCACAAAAGTTAATATATTCCATCTTATGAAAATGTCTTGCAGACAACAATCAGAGGAGGCAAAAGTGTTAACTCTCATAGTTTGCCAAATTGTCTTGGAAAATATCTCACTGCAGCGTGATAGGCTGATGTAAAATCAGCTGGTGACTTGATCTACTTGACATTAAAATATTCAAGTGTTTGGAGGAATCTATTCTGTTTGGTTTTCATGGAGTCTCAGGAACAATGACATTAAGTTTTCCACTTATTTGAAGGACATAAAAAGTACTACAGAGGAAACTTTCAATTATTTAGTCTTTGTAAAGTTTGTGACTTTGTAAAGTTAAATAAGGCAAAGATAAAACTGTGATAGACCTTTATATCTACTTTTTCATTGTAGCAGATGAAACCTAATAATGAGCCTGAGTGACCTGGATCGGTTTCTTCCACTACAAATGCTGTCTGTTAAATGAATTCTAGAAGAGTTAATAACAGGCAGCTGACAGACTGTCCAAATTATTCTTAACCCAAATTTCATCATGGACAAAACCGGTCTAGGTGCTTGCTGTGTTTAAGAAGTCAGCTCTCAGATATATTGCAACTTCATGCCTGATGTTTAGACATACTTTTCCAAGCCAAGGTTTTTATAATGTACTATTTTTACATACACTGTGTAGATGTCATGTACATATGTGTGTGGGTGAATGAACATAAGGAATGTAAAATGTATTTCTTTGTCCAAAGACGCATAGCTAAAAGGCTGCACAGCCACAGGTGTGGTCTGGACATACAAGACATTTCTAAAGCTTCTCACCTTGAAATGCCTTGACAAAAACAGTACATAGGGAACTGTGCTTATGTCTTGGGATGGGATGAACTCAAATGTTCTTAATTATTAAGAAGAAGAAGAAGATTTAAATAACCACTCTCTTTTGGTCTAGTCTGGTAAATGGCTTTCTTTGGACCTTAAGTCCGACATGCTAAATACTGTAGAGGAAAAGAAAGTCAGGGTTTCTTCGTTATTCTGGAAAACCAGAAGTATGGAAAAGTAGGGGGGGGGGAAAAATCTTCTTTCTTTGCCTTATTTTTTAAGAACTACTCCCTAGCACATTTGGGGGAACACCCTGTAACCCCAAAATCACAGAAAAGGAAGTCTTAAGTGTGTTTGAATAACAAATCAGTTCTCAGCAACATCATTAATTTAGTCAGAATTGACAGCCTAATAGATTACAACACCACATCTAGCAGCACAGAAGAAAATTTAGCTTGCACAGAGGCATATTTTCATTACAACAGAGTTATTTGTTATGAAAAGCAGTCTTCTCTACTGACATATATGAAGTTACACTCTCTCCTAAATCCTAGAAGAAAATACCTTTTTGATATTATATTACCATAATTCTTTCTGCCATTACTGTTTGTTTATTATTTATCACACCACCTATGGACCTTCTTCATAAACAGGTCTCTGACTTGTGGAGCACTATGAAAGCACAAAACATCAAAAGCTCATGTTCCATAGAGCTAGTAGTTCTTCTAACTCATCTAAGCAGAAAGAAAAGCTCTCACACTTTTTGCACACTGAGATAGGAATGAAAAGATGGACCCACTTGTTTAGCTGCACCAAAACCTTTCATCCAAAACTGCTGAGCTTTAGCCCTGCTTTCCTGTCAAACTCCTCTCATCCCACTTACTGCATTTCAGACACATCTTCCACACCAAAAATCTCATAATACCATTGATATAAAACATTAATAAGTTGTAGTGAACATGGGTTACTTTTTTTTATTTTTAAGTGTCTCTGTGCCTTTCACTTCTTCATATCTATTATAAATATGCTTACTGTCTTCACACAACATGACTGTTTTCTTTTCAAAAAGACATATATCCAGCATCAAAAATCTTCCTATCTTTTTCATGTTATTGTCTTCCAGAGGCACAATTCCTTGGATGGTGGTTAACCAATGAAGCATTTGGCCACATTTGTCTGTCTGCCACACTTAGGACCTGCAGCTTCTAGAGGCATATTTCCAAGTCAGAAAATACCTGTGATTTTTAGGGTATGCCACCTTTGACAGAGTAGTCACAAAGAGCCCAGCAACAGTAGTAGCTAGCTAATCCAATGTGCCATTATTGTTCCAGAATTACTGATCATCTGAGAATAGAAGCTTTAGGTGTGCATATTCGTGTTCCTTGAAGATCATATAGGCCTGTGCAAACTTGCATATGCTAGTTTTGTTCTGCACTATATCTCTTCCACCCTTTCTAGTACCTTTACTCCTCCACTCCTTGACTTTCATGTATCTCCTTTACACTCCTAATATTCATACAAGGAATTCAGGGTATTTTGTTGAATTAAAGTTTACTTTATGTTAATGTGACTAAAGCTTAAATTAATCATCTATCCTGAAGTATTTACTGACTTAAAGCTAACAATCTTGCATTACAACTAGCAGGTAAAGGTCAGTTTGCATGATTCACTGTTAATTTGTTTTCATTTAAACTAATTTACTTAGAATTTGTACAGCATTGGTTCCCAAAGGGAATACAGTCAAAACTATAATGTGATGACAAGCAGAACCATTAAATTATAACAAAATTATTAATAAAAGATTCTTTCTGCAATTTTTTAAAAATCTTGGGAGATATTAGCAGCTTATTTATGTAAGATATGGAAAACACATCTATAATAGAATTGCATATAAATTAAAATTTGCCTGGGGAGACTGTACAGTGGTCATACTTTTAAAATGACTGACAGATACATTAACACTGCTTGCCCCAGAAGAAAGATAATAAATTCTAAGTTTTCCCTTTTTTCCCCCAATTTCCAAGGACAATGTTGGTATGTTCTTTAGTTTGTGATGCTTAACATTGTCATAACTATTCAACTACAAATTGCCATCACTTACAGTACTTGTCTTATTAATACATAATTGGATTATTGTGACTTTCCTTTAGTTTAGGAGACAGAGAGCTAGGAAAAAGAACAGTTAACAGACTCAAGAAACAGAAAGAAATTTGTTTGTAAGTTTTATATTTTAAGTTTCATTCAGTCTTTCATTAGGATGCAGTTTCTTCCCTTGCTGACTGGAAAACTAGAGACATTCTTTAATATCCTTTTTTAAATTAGATATCATTGTTCTTTGGTTTGTCTATTGCAACATGGGCTGTCATGCATTCATTTAAAATAAATTGCCATCAACTGATCTGACCTGAGTGATCTTGCTTAGATCGTGTTGTAAGCACCTGATTGATTTATAGAGTTGTGCATTACTGTAGCATATGGAATCACAAGTGGACAAAAGTAGCCAGAAGTCATAGCTTAAAACACTTATTTTCCATTATCAACAGAAACAGACATGTTTTTGTAGTGCTCACTTATTGGGCTAAATAGACATTTTCTTGCTGTTCTTAAAATATATGTTTTTGTTAATAAAGTAATATTTGGGCATATTATTCAGTGCCACATCGTATGACAGTGATGTTATTCTCATCTCTACTAAAAAATGTATGTGGTGATTAAGACTGTTCATAGTAGCACACAATAGGATGCACTGCAGTGTAGTGGGAAGAACAGGAAGCTAACAGTTAAGAGACACATCATCTGATTTCTTGGAACTGGCACACTTTGAAGTATTGCCTAAATTCCTTTTTCTTTCTTTTTCCTTTTCTGAAAAGTGGTGTTAGTTCAATCAATAGAACAATACTCTTCATAGTAAGATAATAATAAATTTTCTCAAAAAATTTCTCAGACATCAAAAATGTCAAAAGTGATATTCTTGATTTCCTATTTTGTCACATGCTTATAGAAACTATCGTAGACTTGTTTTCCAAACTTCCGATCCAAAGGGTACTGCAAGCAATGAGAAATCCTTCATTCTAGCTTAATAGTCTTTAAATATGTATCTCTTGCTCACTTTGACATATAAAAGCATTAGTGATAGATCCTAAATTTAATTTAAAAACAGCTTAATAGCCAGAGTAATCTATTAACCATTAGAATAATAGCCTGTCAAATCTAAATATTGGGAATATCCCATAAAAGATGGAGTATCTAATAAACAGCTAATTAAACATTAGTGTCTGTGAGACCTGGCTGGATGTGTGTCTGTTCTTGTTTCATAATGTTAATGGACTTTATGAACAGAACAGAGTTAAATATGGATATTTTTTAATGGAATTTAATTCATGGAGTGATCTAGCAATACTTAGAAACAAGAGAGTTGTGAGCATATTTCAGGTTTTCTCTATCAAATTCATCACATGCTAGGAGATTTTATGGTTTTATTTATCTCTCTGGAGTCATGATAGAAGGAAATATGTGGTTGTTTTTTGGGGTTTGTTTCTTTTTTGGTTTTATTTTGTTTTGCATTGTTCAGAGATATGAAACTGTTCCCAAGCACAAGTTCTTACAGCTGGGAAGGCCTTCAGAATATCTATACAAGCTGAGATCTAGTGGGACTTCTTTCTAGGTAACTAGCATCACCTGAGAGCATGTCATTGTGCAGATCTCTTCACCATCTAACTTAGTTGACTAATTTTGAATTCAAACCACCTTCAATAAATGATTTTGTGCTGGATTACCTACTGTCTGTTTAATTAAATATCTTGTCTCCTTTGAGAGGCAATAGAAAATGTTTAGAAAAACATCCTCCTCCATCACCATCCAAAATCAGTAGGGCACTATGACAAAATATGTCCCCATGATTTTTTTTTCCTAATCCAATTTAGGTTTAAATTTAAGTCTGAAACAGGTATGATATGATATGTAATAACCCTGGAAAGTCTCAGTATCATTATAAGCTTTTAATATCCCTTTTAATCTTTCTTATTTCATGTTTCCCAACACCATCCTGGAAAATGAACTCCACAGTCTTAATATATCCACCGGAAAAATTTATATCCTCTTATTTTTATGTTATCAGCTATATGGAGACTCCTACTTCACTATTTTAAATGTCATTGAGAACTAACTTCTCCAGAGGGGGAACATTTTAAAGACAGTAAATAAACAATAAAATTATACAAATATTGTTTTTATGGAACTACAATGAAGATATTAATTTTCTGTCAACAATGCGCAGCTATCTACAGCGGGCAGCTTTATGCCTACAATACAAAGCTACAACAGACAGTAGTTATACTAGAAATACTTCTAATTCAGTACAGTAAATATTGTTTCCTTTGCTGTCTTTCAAATAAGTCTGTTTTGTTTTGTATCACTTAAATAGTAGTCAAAAATAAACAGCAAAAAATGCCTATATTTCTCTAAAATTATTACTACATAAGCAGATTCATTTAATTCTATGTGTTTAGAGGCCACATGGTCTTTTTTCATAGTTTTGGGTATCACACTAATATGAGAATTTTTACTGCTTGCACTCATCTAATGCATCACTGAAGAGTAAGTTTTATCAAAGTAAAAAAAAGGGATGGGGCAAAAGCTGCTCAACAGAGGTAAAACCAGAACAATTTCTGTCATTTTTGGCATGCTATTAAAAAAAAAAAAAAAAAAAAAAGGCATGCCTCCATTGAGAAGTGTTTCTTCTCTTTCCTTGGTTTTGAGTACTTACTTTTACAGCTTCACTCTTCATTTTGATGATTGATGAGATGTCCAGTTGTAATAACCCAAAGAGGCTTTTAAGGCAAGACATTCCATCTTTAAGATGTATCTGCCTTAAATTATTAAACTTTCCTTTCACATCTCTGTTTTATTCCATCTGTGTTTTATTCCAAAAGGTGAAGAAGTTTTACTTAGACATGCCTTATAGGTCTTATCCTGCTTCACATGTCCTGCTAAAGAAGTGCAGTTCTTGATTGGAGTGTTTTTCAAAACAGGACTTCAGAGGAGGGACAAGATTGTAATACTATTAGTAGTAGTGCCATCTTAAAGACCATGAATAGCTGGCATTTTCTGCAGTTTCTGGTAAACTAATAAGGCAGACTTGGGTGTGTCAGGTCAGACTGAAAAGTAGTTATAGGACTATGTAACTAAATTGAGAAGAGATCTTAACCTCTAATATAATAATTTTGAGCCATTAGAGTAAATATCAGGTAGCTGCCCAGCACTGACCTCCCTGACCCGGCTAAGTCCTCAGCCGGCTCATGTGCCATGGACAGGTTACCACCACTCTTTCAGGAGGTTCTTTTGCGCTCCTGAGTTGCAGAATTCAGATGCTTTATTTGTTTTACTTCTTTTTTTTTTTCTTTTTCTTTTTTTTTTCTTTTTTTTTGTTTTTTTTTTTTAAGCCTGTACATTTACAGACATGTTCAGGATTTAAATCCCTATCCACTTCCAGAGTACTGCCACCTCTTGCCACATCTTTGGTATATGCACTGAACTTGGTAAAGCAAAAGGCATTTGTGAGGGAGCCTGGAAGCACAGATTAAATTAAAAAAAAAAAAAAAAAAAAAA
>VZRU01018604.1:786138-826311 GCA_013398155.1 Pedionomus torquatus
AAAAAAAAGAAGAAAAAAAGCAGCTAAATTGATATAAAGGGTGACAACTTAGCATTCAGTAAAAGCAAAGTTCTTTTAAAGCCCAAGTCTTAGAGAAAGCTTTTGAGAAGCAAGGGACAAAACCAGTTAGGAGGGGATTTATCAAAGGTAGGTCAAAGGGATACAGGTGAGCCAGTTAAATATTTCAGCTGAACCTAAATTGATTTTCTCATTTACTTTACTACAATTACTATAATATACACATTTGCAGAGACTAACAAGTGAATACAGAGGTGAATTTTCAGTATACCACTGTGTCTTCACCAATCCCATTCATAAAATACATACCAAATATTGTAGGCTTTATTTATAAAAGCATTGCAAATAAATCATTAATTATTTCTGATTTTTATCAGTTAAGCCTCAGGCAGAAAAAATGTATATAGAAAAAAATTTTGTTGGAGAGAATTTTCAATTTAAAGTTCTACAGGAAATTAAAAATGATAGGTAGAGATTTGCAAAAACTAAGAAGTGAAATCAAATATTATCCCACCATTCACACAACAGCAATGGTGGTGGTTTGGCCAGATCCTTCAACTGATTCTGTGAAGTTCCATAAGAAGTCTTCACTTCTCTAAAAAATGAAACATAGAATACACAAAACACACCTGCCTCAGGAATCCTATGGTAAATATAATGTAACCTATGAGTATCAGTTGAAGTATCATATACCTTGACCCCATCCATGTTCTTGACATTTGCTTACAGCACAGACAGAATACCAAGGAGACAGACCTTTGCTCTTATATTGTTATTGATGTTCTTATGTTCCTGTCATGTGATAAATTTTTTCTACCTTTACTTTTTGATCTGTACTGAAGTGCTGTATTGTTAAACTGTGTTTCTTCAGAGTTCTTTGGAAACAATTGTTATTGTAATATACAATACACTAGAGTTTATGCTGATGTAGACATTATGATTTAAATTGAGTTAAAATGGAAAGAATAAAGGAAAGACTTTTCTAGTCTTCATAAACTATTTCAACAGTCATGGTTTTTATGGTATATGATTTTCCTTTTGAATTTGTGGAATGGAAAAACTCTTTTATCCTATCAACTTTCTATGTAACTTAGACTTACAGTTCAAAATGGAACATCAGGAGAGATTTAGAGCACCAGTTTTCATAAATAAACCATATTATGGAAAGTTGTTATCTAATTCTGAAATAAACGACGTAGAATGGCTATGCACTGTTAGTAAACTAACTCCAAAGAAGCCAGTAAGTTACAGTACACAGAAGCAAACAGCCAGATAGGCAAGATTTTCTAAATGAAATGTGTATTTCAATCAGTGAAGATTATACTAAGGTATCTAGCTATGCAATGTATTTTCAGCAGATGTCATTGTTAAATTAAGCCATTCAGAAAGATATTCTTTTTCTCTATACTAGTTACGGGCTTCAGTAAAAAAAATAGCATCAAAACTTTCTGTCTTGTAGATTACCAAAACAATCCTTTTAGGACTGGTGTTTAGGAATGTACTGTAATTAGTAGTTATATTTAAGTAAGAGGATACTAAAACCCAAAATATGTATCCTTTAGCATACACCAATACCAAAAATCCTGACTTAATCTGTCACTTCATGAGAAAAGATGAAGGCTAGTGCGTTGCTGAGGAAGCCTGAAATACTTGAATTAGCATTGGAGCTGATATTTAAGACTTCCTGTCTGTTGTCTCTTAGTATTACCACTGTCATTTACTGTATTTTCCTGAAACAAGAAGCCTATGTGACAACCCTGAAAAAACGAGTTTTCATTCCTGAGTGAGACTGAAGATTAAACAGTGAAGATATGGCCACAGTGAAGGGGAAGTAGCAGCTCTGCAAAACGAGAACCCATGGAGTGCTCGCAGAATATGGCAACTGGCTAAACTGCTGATGGTTAGAAGGAAAGATGTCACCATAAAAAAGATAAGCTCATGGGGTTTTTTGCTCGTATTTGTTTTCAGAAATGTGTTTATTGTTCTGGGTAGGAGAAAAATATTTTTTCTGTCTCATTCTGTAGCAAGCGGCCTATAAAATGTAAAGCTTTCTACATAGGAAATTCATGGATTTTTAAGAATAAGATTATTTTAAACTTTTGCTGTAGCTAATAACAGAGTCTTATTAACTTAATTTTTAAAATTAAAAAATAAAAAATATTTTAATATCAGCTAAACAAAAAAAATATGACTGCACTAAAACAGTCCAGAAAGCTGAGAAATCCATTGATACTAGTGAATGGTGTTTGAAAGTTGATCCAAAAATTAGGAACACTTATCATCATTGACAAAGTACCATGGAACAAACTGTTTAGAACTTTATTATAACATTTTTACAGAACTCATAAATGCCTTTTCAAATACCTTGCATAGTATGTTTGCTTCATGTTACCTATAAAACTAGAGTACCTTGTAAGTCTGCCACTTCTCTGTAAATTGATGTTAGGAATGGCTTAAATTTCTCTGATGCTGTGGGAAAAAGTCATTGAATTTTACATTATCTATTTTCTGGATGAACACATCTGCCAAAATAGGTTGCTCCAATGAGTTAATATAGCTTTCAGACAACTGAGGGTTGCCATTGAACACTTCTAATTTTGAGATGGACTTCACCCAAATATCAAGGCTACTGAAGAGGAAATGGGTTGAACCATTTAACTGTTACTCTGCACAGTTCTACATTCTCCGTTAAGTATCTTTTTAAAGTAGTGCGTTAAGGGGAAAAAACCAAACACAGCCAAATGTGAAAAATAAAAATAGGCACAACCATAACCTTATGTAATTCTACTGAAATAAAATGGCTCTTGGGCTATTACCAACATCCAATTAACCAGTCATGAGAAGAGCACATCATTGGGAGCTGAGTAAAACCAGTTTTGGAGGTAGCAGAGAACAAGTATACAGCATGTGTAAAACATGTATAGTGAATGGAAGTGAATTCAGATATGCTATGGACTTGCAAGTCAATAAATAAAAGATAGGCCATGGCAGCAAAAATGATGCAAGTAGAATCCTGGAGTTGGGGGAAAGAAACCATCAACACAACATCCTTATCCCCATGAAGGACCTAGAACCCAAAAAGTTTGTCATATCCCTAAATCCCAGAATGAAACCAATGGTCCTAAATGCCAGAGAAGCAGTAAGAATGGTGATTATAACAGCAGGATAAATTCTAGAAAGCTTGAGCAGATACCTTACCTGTATAATATATAAGTGTTAGGATTGTCATAGGAGTGATTAAATTTCTTTTTAATTCCTGAATTTTCAAAGGCTTTAAAGAGTAATTTGGACAAAACCCAGGAACTTTGTCAGTTTTACTGAATATTTTTTCGTGGTATTTTCATGGTATTTTTTATTTGCTGTTTAAAAAGTCTTGTAAGTCTAAATTTATTGCTTCCTTCGTTTTGCATTCTGCATTCTATGCATTTTCATTTTACATTAATTCATTACTGAGGGGTTCTTTATTTTATGAATCTGAATAACTTCCTATACATATAGAGATTTATACTATGTGTGACATAGAATAATTCACTTTCCATTTAAATGAGATCCACCTAATAGTACTTTTCATTAAGTTATGTTATAACCATTAATTTATAGACAGAAGTATAAATTTGTTGTAAGTAACAGTTAGAGGGAATATTTTTCTCACAAACAACTGCTGTCTATTTAGCAATCACACAGGACAAGTAACAATTTTCATCTTCTTTTCACTTTCTAAGCCTTTAGGGTTTTGTCAATTGCTTGAAACACAGATAATTACATTGTTATTATTATGCTATTGTAATTGCTCCACCTCATTCTCAATTTTGGTCAGACATTGAAGGAGGGAAATAATTATAAATTATTCTTCAGTTAATTTCTCTTCATCATTCCTTATCAGGGAGCTGGATTTTCTTCCAAAGGCATGAGCCGCAAAGATTTTCAAGTTTATATGGAGGTCTTCTCCACATACTTAATGGAACTACACTGCAAAAAAATCTATTTCACACAGTTTTTATAAGTATTCCAGGGGAAAGAAAGAGGGCAAAAAAAGAAGAGATAATAGACTTGACTGGAATCTAGAGATATTTGGAAGTATTTGTCAAGAAAGATGCCCACTATGTACCTTCCTAATTAACCGTTAAAAAGTCAGGAAGAGAACGAGGGAAAGAATATTTTATGGAAATTAAGGTAAGATCTTGAGAGGAAGAAACAGAAAGGGATCATGGAAGACGGGAAGATTATGGTGGGAAAAGTAGTAGTATTACTAAGTACGCAAAAGAGTATCTATTGTATATTGTGCAAATAAGAGGATGAGAAACTTCAAGTTTCTCTGATGAAATAAGTAAGATGAAATACCCAAGAATCTATGAAGGAGTCAAAATAATAAAAAAGTATTAAATGCATAATTTAGAGAACCAAGGTACCTTTTGCTGCTGGAAAGCAAAAAATAGAATTGTCTTTTTATCCCTCATCTATTAGATTTGTGTCTCTCTGTATATTTTTGCAGGTTTTTTTTGTTTTCCCCTTTACTTATTATTTCCTTTGCAGGCCCTTCCTCAGACAATCTTAATGAAGGATCTTCCTCTGAGCTTCCAAACACTCTTCCAATTAGTTTTAAAAGGTGACTGGAAATACATAGTTTATCAAGATTGTATATAAAATACTATGTGTATATAGTTTAGTTTATAGAATCATAGGATAGAATCATAGAATTTCTTAGGTTGGAAGGAACCTATAAGATCATTGAGTCCAGCCATTAATGTAACTACCAAAACTACCACTAAGCCGTGTATCTAAGCACCAGGCCTACCAGCTTTTTAAATTCTAGGGGTGGTGATTTGTCCTGGTTTGAGGACATGATTCAACCACTTCCCTGGACAGCCTGTTCTAACATTTGATAACCCTTTCAGTGAAGAAATTTTTCCTAATATCCATCCTAAGTCTTCCCTATTGCAACTTTCGGCCATTTCCTCTTGTCCTGTCCTTTGCTATTTGAGAGGAGACCAACCCCCATCTCACTATAGCCTCCTACAGGTAGTTGTAGGAAGCACTAAGGTCTCCCCTTGCCCTCCTTCTCTCCAGGCTAAACAACCTCAATTCTTTCGACTGCTTCTCATAAGACTTGTTCTCTAGAACCTTCACCAGCCTCATTGCCCTTCTCTGGACATGTTGCAGAATATATGGTAGTTGAAAAATTCACGTGAAGAAACATGACAACACTTGTTAGAGTCTTGGGGCCCTTTGAACTGCCCTCAGAACTACCCTCAGAAGAGGGAGGAAAATCTGCAACTTACATATCTCAAATATCACTGGTTGCTAGGACCTTTTCAGCCATCACAAGTGATCTTCACAAGAGAAGAAATTGTGCATATTTTCCTTTTTCCTGTGCTGTAAGGTAGTCAGAAAGAAAGGAGTTAACAATCCTAACAGGGATGCTACTTATAAGGTATCTGGGTCTCTTGCTTTCACAAATGTCATCTGAAATGGAAAGAAAATGACACACAACTTTGGTAACATGCTAGGGGTGAAATACCTTTTATTAAGCTGTCTACAGAATGAAGCATCAGTGAAATGTTTGACAAGGAAGAGTATGTGTTAAGCAATGTTGTCTGACTGATTTTTAAGGCAAAATGGAAATTATATTTCCAGAGACAGCTGATGGGAAAATGTTCTCATAAACAAAGATCAGGCCATGACATTTTATTTGTCCTCCCTTTTCCCCTCCACTTCTTTCCATACAGTACAAAAGAGTATACCTTTCTAAAGAGGACTTCTTCAGATTCAGCTTTGTCCTAAATTAAAAGATGTGCTTACAAAGTAATGCAAACTGGCAGGACACCTACAGCAAGAGTAGTACAAAGGTAACTACTTAAGAGAAAACAGAACATAATCAGTCCATGAGATGACAAGATGTAACTAGTTTTTGAAGATGCAAATCATATGCCTAAAATTGCACATGAAAAAAAAAATCATTCTTCTGATGATGCATCTACTTTTAGCCTCCTTTCTAACAAGCACATTATTCAGTGTTCAGAAAAAGTGATGAAGCTTTAATTAACTTATAATCAAGTTTTAGAATTTGTCATGGTATAAGGATTTTTTAACATCTTCTTTTAATTGTTTATGTCACTCATTTTATTTTGGTGCATTTGCTATTATTAATCTGTAGGGATTTTTTGGCTGCAGATCTCCTTTCAATCATGGAGTGCAGAATGCCTAGTAAATGTTCTGGAAAATTGTCTGATGCATCTTAACTTGATATTTCTTTACAACATTGTGGTTTGACTATTGGAAATGTAACTTCTGAGTGAACTAGCTTCTGTCAGGTTATGCTTGGAGGTTTGCTGCACAATAATATTCATGCAACTGAATGGGCAGTATTACCAAATGAATTTAAAGAGGTCAGATGACATGAAAGAGCTGAAACAATACAGTGGATATCGTACTTTAGATAAAATAATATGTAGTTGCAACTGCATTGATTCCCTTTTTCTGCATTCTGAATTATGATACAACCACACCCACAACTAATATATGAGGGTTTTCTTTTTTCCTACTTTAATCTCCCACGTTAATGTTATATCAAATTGTGTTCATTTTCCTTGAAATTTTGAAAGCAGTTGTCTCTAAAATCAATATACAGCCATAGTGAATGATTGCGTGAAGGTCAGTAACTGCAAACACTAAGCCCTGATACAGTAAAAGCAATTTTAACAGTATTCCGTTTAATAATGGATTCCATTTAACTATTTCAGTCTATTGTTATCTAGTCCATAGGCAATTATATTCATGCTTTGCCACAAGGCTGTTATCCCAAAAGACACCATGTGATAATACAAACTGTGTGATAACAAATGCCTTGATAAAAATCAAGAGAAATTACCTATGACCCCCTAGTGGAAAAGCTCAGTGTATTTCTGTTTGTCATCAGGTATAACACATAGAAATCACCAACACTCCAAATGCAAGAAGGCCATTAGTCAGAGTTTTTACTTTATTAAGAAGAATATATTCTCATGTTGCAAAACAATAGGAAACATATCTTTATTTTGCTACTGACAGGAATATGTTTTACTCTTTCAACCTTTTTTAAATATGGCTATTTTTGATTCATTTAGTCTTTTGAATATCAAGGAAAAGTTTTACCTATTTTCTTTAGTGACTAAAAGTATTTCCAGTGTCAATGAAAGTGTTACAGAAATAAAAGAGATGGAGATAATTAGGTGACAGCTAGAGAAATAGCAGAAGTAGCAGTCATTTACGCATTTAAGATACCTCGTTAGTTAGTTTCCCAAGTCTTGCATATTTCTTCATCCTCACCAGGATACCAAAGTGGTTTCAGATCTTAATAGAAACTGCAGGTAAGTACTGTGCCAAACAAGCTGTGAATAATGCAAGTACAAAAATGATGTCATTCTCCTGGCTTCCACTGCTCCTTTCTTAATTCTTTTTTTTATCATTTGTTTCTTTATATAGTGAAATCCTTAAATGTGTAAATAAATATAAAAGTAGGAGATTTTCTGAATGAGGCTTCTGATGGTTAGCATTTGTCTCACCTAATTTATTTTTCTGAAGAGCAAGTGCCTAATCTAAACTATACACTCCAAAGTTACTGGAAGGACATCTCAGTATGACATCTGCCTTATGATGGTATGGATAATTGCCTGAAGATTCACATCTTTTTTTGATGACTACAGAAAGGATCTGTGTGTGTAGTTTAAAACTAAGGGTCAGAATTTTATTTGGCTGATGTAAACTCAAATGAATCTGGAAGAAAGCTTTCATTAGCTAATGTAAATTTTACTCCCCATTTTAATCTAGGAAAAGAAGCATACATTTTATGATTGTTCTTTATGTCAAGATGAGACCTACACAAAGTAAGTAAAGTCTTCATTTTCATTGTAGGGAATACAAATCACAGACCATAAAATCTTAGCACAATACAATCATACACAATGGCGTTATTATTCCCTGTTTTGTCTGGGCTTTAAATGGGAATAACAGTCATAAATGTCCAATAATAGCAATTAAAATACTTGTTATCCCATATACATATATGCAGGGAAACTCTGTGGTTTTCTGTTGGTTTTCATTGTTTTTTTATTGTGCCTCCTTTTCATTTGTACCTGTTAACCACCTTTCAATATCCATTGAAACTTTATATGGTTGGTGTCATTTTAACATGTGCAAATATTTTAAAAAATAGAGAAAAATGATTCTTAAACACAAAGTATATTGCATTATTTTTAAGAAAGAGCACAGAATTCCAACAGTTTTCAGGTCTTTCTGTACTTTGATAAAATGTAGGTGTACATATGACCTTTAAAGCTCTGTTCCATCTCCAAAAACACAATGTCTCTCTATCAAACAATAAAGAAAAATAGGGAAAACGATAATAGTAACATTCATGTTTTTCATATGTGTGCCAGCAATCAATACAATATTGATGTTACAGATAAGGTCTTTTGTACAAATTTACTGGGAGCATGTTCTACCAATACTTTTTCTGATGAAAATGAAGAAGGAAGTCAAAACTGAGCCATTCCTGTTTTCTAGTATTTATCAAGTTAGACCATGTTAAGACAAGTGACCAGTCCATATCAGACTGCAAAATTGCTGCAATATACTATGAAAAGTATGCCAAAATTCAAACATTCTGAAAATTGCTGTCAAATTTGAGACTATATTTACTAATGTCTGTACCCCATATTTGTTAGTAACTCATTCAACATTACATGTTTTATTTTCTTTTCTAACATTCTTTGCAAAATTCTAAGATATTTTCACAGTTAGTGTGCCTATTTGTCTGTTCTCTCAAATTACTTATTCACTTATCTATTCACAGGGCCAGACAGGGCAGAAGGAAAAGAAAATTACAAAATTCTGGAAAAGGACCTGAGAAGGAAAGACTTGTAACCAAATGTATCTGAAACTTTACACATTCTGTTTGCATCTATTTTATGATATGAAATTTTAATGTGGAAGTTCAAAGTGAATGTTACTTTTAATACTTATGCTTAATGCTGAGACCAGAAGTAGAATTCTAAGTTGAATTTTATTGAGCTGGGAAATAAATCTTGGACCTGTGGATTATGTTAACCTTTTGTATTGCAAAGATCATTTCCATTTTCTTTATCTAGCTGGTTAAATTTTGCACAGCTTCTGTTCATGTTCTGCTCATCTTACTGCATCAATATTTGGAACAAAGAAAAGTGGTTGGAGCAGATTATGACAGGTCAGGTCAGGGCACGGCTAACTTGCAAGTGTGTGATCCTTTCAACTATGGGTATCATCTTTACAGTTGTCATCTCTGCTTATTATAAAAAAAAGCTTTTGAGAAATTCTCCTAATGATCTTTCAAAATAGTATTACTAATAGAAAATTAGTCCACACAATAAGAAACCAGGTTTCATTTAGGGCTTTATTTGCTTCTTCTAGTTCATCTTTCAGAAATAGAAGTGAGCATGTTTTTGCTTTTAATATGTCTATATTCAGTGTCGGTCTTTCATCTTTATTCTTTTAGATATCCTTTTGAAGTGAGTCTGTTGGGGATTCGTTAGTTAGGTAGTTTGTTTCAGTATCACCAGGCAGTAAATGACATGAAGACCAAAATGAAGTCCATATTTCCTCAAGAGCAAGCAACAGGATCAGATATATTCTATCCGCATTCACAATAAAGAAGGAAAACATTATTTTTACCAGGACAATAAAGAGAAAGGTAAAGGTGACTTCTTTGATACAGCTACAGTAGCTGATAGAAAGTAAGTCAGAAGAGGACAGAAATATGTTGCTTGATTAAAAATAAAACTAAGGGAAATCTACCTAATATGTCAATACACTGTAGACTGTATATTGGCATTTAGCCAAAGCTTTGAGTGAAGGATATAATTAAAGAAGTAGAAAAATATAACTCGGAATCACAATTTATTTTTGTTCCCAAAATGTGAGGGTAAAATAATACCAATGAAGTCAAAAGAAAAGCAATTTTCTCATGGCAGCTCTACATTTGGTGCTGTATGTTTCCCACCTGAGCCCGAAAAGCAACACCAGTTTCTAATATGAAGGAGACAGAAAGGGAAAACACTGACTCTCATCTGCTCATTGGGCTGATGACATGAAAAGTAATGACAGGAACACTGGGGATACAGTGCACAAAAGTCTATGTGGTAGCATTTCAAAGGAGAATAAGAAAGAGGGTGGAGAAATTAAATTTATATAATGTATACATTAGTACACAATGCGATATCATTCTATCAGGGATTATAACTGTGAAACTTTAAAAAGATATCACTGTAATTATATTTATAAGTATAGCAGTAAATATCCTGAGCCTTAAATACCTTCTAGTCATCACCTGATTATGGAAAACTAAGTCACCAAAAGCATATCAACTTGTTACAAGACTTTATTTCTAATTCACAGCAGAACCACCATTTAGAAAAATCACAGCGATCTAACATTTCTAAGCACTAACTTTCCTAGTAACAAAAGTCAGTTGAGGCTTGAGACTATGTATTTTAATTTCCTTCATGTTACATTACTTGCTTCATTCACAAGTAACTGTCACAGACAAGTGCATTTGCAAGCCTTTGGGAGATGATATGATGTGATGCAAGACTGCATCACTAGGCTCAAACTAGTTTTGAACATACTTGCCCTAAAATGGGAGAGACATATTACTTACTGAACTCGTAAACAAGTAGGATAAATAAGCCACAGCAGAAAATTGCAAAAAGAGGATTTGCTACTTCATTCAGTTAGCAGCTGAATCTCAAAGCTATCTCTATGAATAAACTTCTACTTTGCTTTTTAGATATACTTTGCTTCATCTCATTTTGTTTGGAAAAGCTTTTATTAATTTTTCCTGCCATGTTGGGTAAGCTTCTAGGTCTATATAAGCAAAACATGAATGAGAGCATGATACACTTAAGACAACACCAACATATCGTCATGGTTTAACACCAACAGGCTCCTAAGCACCACACAGCAGCTTGCTCACTGCCCCCAGTGGGATAGGGGGGAGAATCAGAATATTAAAAGTGAGGAAACTCATGGGTTGAGGTAAAGGCAGTTTCATAAGTAAAGCAAAAGCCGCATGCCCAAGCAAAGAAGAATAAGCAATTAATTTGCTACTTCCCATGGACAGACAGGCGTTCAGACATCTCCAGGAAAAGCAGGGCTCCATCATGTGTAACAGTTACTTGGTAAGACAAATGCCATCACTGCAAACACCTCCCACTTTCCTTCTTCCCCCATCTTTATATGCTGAGCATGACTTCATACAGTATGGAATATACTTTTGGTTTGTTGGGGTCAACTGTCCCAGCTGTGTCCCCTCCCAACCTCTTGTGTATCCCTGGGCTACTTGCTGGTGGGGAGTGGTGTGAGGAGCAGAAGAGGCCTTGGTGCTGTGTAAGCTCTGTTTAGCGGTAACTAAAATATCCCTGTATTATCAAAATGGTTTTCACCACAAAGATCATACAAGCTACTGTATCCTAGTCTAAACTAGTATATATATACAAGTGATTTTATCTGACCACATGGAATTGTTGTCCAGAGGCTTTCCCAGTTTTGCTAGGATCAGTATCTTGGCTCACAGTTTAACTGCTGTCACCAAGAACATGATAGAAAAGCAGTCAGATCTTCAGCTCATGTAAACTGGTACAGTGTTGTAGAAATCCTTTACAGTTGTACTGCCTTTAATGAATGGACAGTGTAAGCATTAACTATCACCCTTTATTTTAGACAAATAATATAAAATAAACAATAAAGTTCATTTTAGGTAATTATAATAGAGTAGAAAATAAATAAATTCAGGTGAAATCTAATAATGTAAACCTCTGTATTCCAAGTAAAATATTTATGTCAGTGAAAACAAAATACCTAAATCGGACACACTACAAAGGGAACTATTCAAATATGAAATCATATTAATATAATAAAATACATGTCCAGAATCCTTATTTATAATTTTTAGACTGTATTTGTGAAGTAATGTTCAAGTTAATGAAAGTACAACTCTGCGGAAACACCTCAGATCTTACCCTTTCTCACTGGATATGAATCAAATATCTGTTTGCTAGTGGGAACACTCCCTTTCTAGTCATGTTACTAGCCCCTGAAAGGCCTCTCTAGCTCTGTGAGAAGGTCACCCCACTAAGAATCCCCACTTTCTGTTGAGTGTTGGCTCATAGACATACACCTTTTAGGAATTCATCATTGCCTGAGAAATTGTATTCCTAACGAAATGTGTACAGCATGAAATCACTTTTAGTTCCTAGAAAACTCCAGGATAAAAGTTAACTAACCTTTTAATGCCCAAAATAGAAGTTTAGGAAAGGGAAAGGGATTTGTTAAAAAATAAATAATTATGCAGCTACACCTACTCTCATTTGAATTCAGTGTAATCAGTTTTGTTCTGATAGCAAACTTTCAAAATCAGCTCATTCTGCTGCAAAAAACCCATTTACCTGCAATGCATAAAGTTTTCTTTGCTTACTAGGAAGACAGAGTGACATGAAGTACATGTTATACACTGAAATTCATTTCTTAGGCAATCACAGAATAAAATTTTCCTTTATGCAACTAAGTGTTATGACAATTCAGAGTAAGAGTTATTCGGAGTGCATGAACAAAACCAAGTTTTGCAGTATTCCCTGGCAGCACAGAAAGCCAATCACATCCTGGGCTGCTTCAAAAGAAGCATGACCAGCAGGTCACGGGAGGTGATTCTGCCCCTCTGTTCTGCACTTGAGACCCCAGCTGGAGTACTGTTTCCAGCTCTGGAGTCCTCAACAAAGAAAGAACATAGAACTGTTGGAACAGGTCCAGTGGAGGGCCACAAAGATGATTAGAAGGATGGAGCACCTCTCCTGTGAAGACAGGTTGAGAGAGCTTGGGACTGTTCAGCCTGGAAAAGAGAAGGCTCCGGGGAGACCTTATAGCAGCCTTCCAGTATCTGAAGGGAGCCTACAGGAGAGCAGGAGAGGGACCCTTTTTCAGGAAGCATACTGATAGGACAAGGAGTAATGGTTTTAAACTAGAAGAGGGGAGATTCTGGTTGGATGTTAGGAAGAAATTCTTTCCTGAGAGGGTGGGGAGGTGCTAGAACCATTTGCCCAGAGAAGTTGTGGATGCCCCATCCCTGGAAGTATTTAAGGCCAGGCTGGACGGGGCTTTGAGCAACCAGGTCTAGTGGGAGGTGTCCCTGCCCATGGCAGGAGGGGTGGAAGTCAATGATCTTTAGGGTCCCTTCCAACTGTAACCATTCTATGATTCTATGATATTTGAGAAATACTGTGACAAGGACTGTAAAGCACAAACTTCTTAACAGGTGAAACCAAGACCCAGTTCTTAACAAAGCATTTCAGAAAATCCACTGCCTGCCTGGTTTTGTGCATCAATAAGGATAGCATCTAAATTTTTCATCATGCTTAGGTCCTTTAACCTTGCTACAGTGAATTCCCAGGAGCATTGCCTTCAGATAACCAGAGAAAATAAATCAAAGCAAAACAACCCCCCAAAACCACTATAGTGGTTACTGACTGCCTTACAGTGATATGAACATAGATGGCATAAATGATTTCTTGACCAGGACCTACGTCCTAGGCCAGATCTTCAAACATCAAGTTATTACGCAAAAGTGATTACTACCCTTCACTGATATCCAAAGGATTTCATTCGGTATCAAAGTCTGAGAATGAACTGTAGGCTGTGAAACAATTTCACATCAGTTTTAGTGAAGAAGTTAAGATGAAAAGACAAGATTTCAGAAACCCCCAGTTTGCGAGTTTGGCTCAGACATCCTCTTTCTCTTCATTCCTTAAGACATGCGTATGATCTTCTGCACTATATAGGCAGCTCTCATACCTTCTTCCATTCAGGGACTCTGGTTTAAATGCTTTTGTTTTGCTGATTTCAGCCTTAAAATATAAATGTCAGATTAATGTGAAGTAACCTTGGGGTAAATGGACATTGCATGTTATTCCATTGTGATTCTGCTTACGTTGTGAAACCTTTTTTTACACATGAAACTTGCACCCATTTCATTATACCATAGCTCTGTAGAAAGTTTTCTGGGCAAGAACCCCAGCAAGTCTCATCATTCCACTCAGACACATACATAAATAACCTTCAGTCCCACCCTGATATTGCAGAAAATGTGTTGTTAAAATTACTTGTCTTCAGTGTACGTTTTAGAGCAGGAATACTTTCATCATAGAAGTGACATATCATAAGTATGTCACAGTATCATTATACCTAAAAGCTGTAGAGGAAGGAGAGTCTTGTTCTAACATAGACATAATAACAGCAATTATCAAGTCAACTACTTTATTAACTATCCAGGGCTTCTTCAATGTAATTATTGTCTCTCTTCTTTTTTGAAGAACATTATAATGCAACTCTCTGGCAGTCAGATCATTAAACTGTAGCTATACTTTCTCAGAATACAAAGAGTTACAGTGCACTAATTTAATTAATTATACCAAAAAATGTATATAGATGACAATGTAGAACAAGAAATACAACCTAAGAAATCCTGACTTCTAATTCAAAAAGCAATTACTTTCCAGAATGTATCATATTTTTCCCCAGTACCTAGAATCTGTGTTGCAGCTTTTGTCAGAGGCACATGGACTCAAGAGGGGCATCTTGTGCATATTTTCGTTAAAGTTAATCCATTACCTGTTGCAGCAGCAGAGTTCACATCACTCCTTTCTCCATATATGAGGCCTCTTATTATGTGACTAAAGAGATGCCACATAGTTGAATGAGCTATAATCTCAAAGACGTTTATTTGTATTTGTCTACAAATAAAAATATAAAAAATATTTTAAAAAATACTCTAAAAGGAGCATTGCACTTCTGCAGTTTTGTTTGATCCATGTGAGGTTGCCACAGCAAGGTAGTGAATTTTCAGGAGACTTAATCCTACAGCAATTTATCAAAAAGAGCAGAGTCCCAAATAAGTTTAAAAGATCTTTATCTGCTTAGCAAGTGGCAGATAGCAGTCTGAAAGTGCAATCCAGCTCTTTGAAGTAAGGATCACAATGGGAAGAATGTGGCTGAATTAGATTCACAGTGAAAATTTTTTGTAAACTACAGTGTCTTTCATACATCCTCTTCCCACCAACAGAAGAGGGAAATCTTGACAGAAACAGCAGGAGAGCAAATGAGTCTGTCAGGGCTAAACCCAGTACTGCCTAATATATTAATTTCTGCAAGGGAGGGTTATAACAAACACTGATCTCCTTTCTATCAGGCCTGAAACAAATAAGGTTTCTGATCAGTGTAACTGAAAGGCTGTCTGTCTATCACAGCTTTTGCCACACAGTGGGGTAATTCCCAGAGTTTAAAATGGGGAACGCTGTAAGAAATATGTGATATCCTTTAAGCTTACATTGCCTTTAGAAGGAAATCAGTAGATGACATTATGCTCTTGTCTTGTGACAATTGTTGGGCCATAATGGAAAAATCTCATGTTTCTCCTTTATTTGACCCAGTGTATGACTAGTTTCCTTCAGATCTTAATGAACTGGTCCTGGTAATGGTGTAAGAATGGAAGGGTGAATGTTCAGAAAGTATATTATTTAGAAATCTTGTGGAGATGAATGGCGTCCCAAAGAATAAACCTTATGACAACCTCTCGCTTGTCAGGAGGCAGAGAGCAAAGAGTAAGGAGTGTGAATTTCTTGTATTCAGCCACAGATGCATGGTGTCAAATTCTGGTTTTAGTTATATTAATAGCAAATCAATAGCAAATCCCTAAATCAGGAATGGAAAGACAGCATTTCCTTGCATGGAAACATACTGAAAAATGATGCTTGCCATAGACAAATGTAATATTAACATGAGTTGAGCAAAATTTCAATAAATATTTCCTCTCCAAGGATCAAGACAATTTTTATCATTGAGCACATAGACTTTTCAGAAATAAGATTAATAACACATTGAATATTAGTATCAAAGATGACCACAATTTTAGTATGCAAATCAATTTTAGAGCTATAAAGCTAAGACAGCAAAAAATCCTGTGTCATGTTGGTCTTATTTTTTAGCATTTTAACAGCACCATTCAGTCAACTTCTACAACTGCTTAGGAAGAAAATGATTTTTAATTGCTCCCTCAGATAAATGCATGCAAATTTCATAGTTCATAGTAGAATGTTAATCACTATACGTACCCTAAGTATTCAAAATTATTATTTCCAGAATACAAGAATAAATATTATTGTCTCATTTCCTCCATGTTAGAGTCCTTAGGTAATAATTGAATGCTGAGAAATTGTTTGGTTTTCCCTTTTTCCCCTTCTTGCATAACAGCTGTTGTTTTTGCCTCAAAAAACCTTCAGGATTTTATTATAACATGAAAACAACATACATCCTAATGTGCTGTGTTGTTTTAATATACTAAATACAACAGAAATTTAATAACATATCTTAATTTAAAAATGCACATCAAAATAATCTATTCAAGTAATTATTTTATGTGTCCATCAAAAGCTGGAGGAAAATAGAAGATGGAAGGCTAAAGTAAAATTTTAAAGATGTGTTGTCCATCTAAGATTAACATTCAAAGAGTGAAATAATTGATAAAGATTCAGGTTGGGCACCAAGGAAAAGGGTTTATAAAGACAATACAGTATTTTGTGATTACACAGAAGCTAAAGTCTGGAAGGGATTAGTACTTTTTCCTTACATTTACATATTCATTGAATAAGTATTTCAATACACTGAATAAGTATTTCAAATAATTTGAAGTTAGCACTAAGACACCGACAAATGATATTTCATTGTAAAAGCCCATTCTCTATTTTCTTCAATCTCTTGAAGAAATTATTAATGTCACTTTGGTTAAAGACACGTTAAAAATCTTAGCATGGTGAGAAGTATACCTTTAGGACAATATAAATTTTGATAGAAACCCTCTGTAATTTATAACCTTGAAAATCGTCTAATAGCTATTACTTGATTTTCATCTCATTTATTTAGCAGTGTTTTATTTGAATGTTTTCTTGGTCTACAATGAAATTAACGTTATCCCTAGACATCAAATAGCTTGGCAAAGAAAATGTAGTATCCTTTTATTATCATTTAGATGTAGTTGTGTTCTCTAAGGTTTCAGCAGTTTAAAAAGTGATTTTTTTTACAGAAATTACATTGAGGGAAAGGTCACATTGCCACTTTGAAATATTTAGGATGTAAAAATCAGATATTATTTTTCATTAAAGCACAGGTGTGAAATTGTCTGAATTCTAACAACCATACAGGAGAGAGATTTAGATTGGTACATTGTGTAACAGTGTCACACTGAAAAACAATGTCACATTGAACAACAGTGTCACATGTTATAATCATTAAATATGCCAACTTTATTTCAACTATATATAAACTCTTACTCACAATGGAAATGTCTGTTACATAGAAATACAGACTAAATAATGGAAATTCATACTTCAAATAGCAAAAATCTACTTGAAATATTTCCAGTTGCCCTTCTGCAATTTTCTTTAGTCGAAAATTTCTTAGAAGAAACAACACTCTGAATGACTAAGGGAGTAATCCTACTCTCTTCTACAAAATCAAGGCTTTACATAAGAGATCTTCTACAAGAAATCTTATACAGTTTGGATGAAGGAGTTTGCACCTATTTTGTGGACATGTAAAAAGCTTTACCGTGCTGCCATGACATATGAACTGCTGCAAATTTATTTGTCCTGTATATAACCTTACGTACAGTAAGTTAACTAGTGTTGCAGACTTGCTTTGCAGAGGATGTGGGTATTAGAGAGAAAACAATGCATGGACAATGATCAGCTGTAATGAAAATCTGCAATTTTGAAAAACAGTTGATTATGGACTTCATGATTTTATTGCATGTTTATTGCAGTGTGCAGAGCTGCATGGACAGCTTCATGATTTGAATGGCAGCATTGTCATTCAGTTACATTATAAGGTTTAGAAAGATCCTTATTAAGTGATTAAACCGAGCCTATGGATGTTTTAACCTTATTCATAAAGAAGCTGGAGATGTTCAGTCTGCTGTATCATCCAGAGGGGAAAGAGAGAGGAGAAGCAAGGAGACACCATTGGAGAAAATGTCAGAGAACTGAGAAACTTGCATAGAGGTGGCTAGGTGGGTAGGCTGATTAAGATTATATACAAGCTCCAACAGCAGATGTTGCAGAGGTGATGGACATATTCCTTATTGTGCCCCAAATCTCCATCCAGTCTAATTTTCCTCTGATGTAATGAAAATAAAATTGTGAAGCCTACATGACAGCAAAAGTATTTCCATTAAAAAAAAAAAAAAAATGCATTTCTTTCTTTGAGTCTTGCTTATAACGGAATCAAAATTAGAATTAACTGCACTGTGCTTCATTTTCTTTATACTCCTTTAAAAATTCCCACGCCTTTGTTTAAAATATCTCATTATGAATTATTTCTTTAAGAAATTAGAAGTCTCTTGATTGTCAAAAAACATTTAGTGCGATGTGTGTGGTAAGTGTTTGAGTGTTAATGTGTGTGATAAATGTTTGTGTGTTAAAAGGAAGAGCTTGATAGCAAAGATGGACACTGTTAGTACCTCTTGCCCTGGCTCTGTTTCTCCTCACCACTTTCAAGATTATGGGCCTCAAAAAGACCTAGTGCTAAAACAATATCAACCTTTTTTCCTGCCTGCCCAACAGCAGTTCGAATCCTGCTGCTCAAAATCACTCTGCCTGGAACTCTGCAGCACTCAAAGTCTCACTCTCTTTTGCGGGCTGCTCATAGAGGTCCATTTCACTGTCTGGGACCACAGCCTGTGTACAGAGAATACAGAGCTTCAGGAATTTGTTCCCAAACAACTTTGCAGTGCTCAAGGAATTAAATAATTCCTTGATTGTTGGAGATTTACTCATACTTACTAATATACCAATCCACATATCAATGATGTAATCAAAACCAATTATAATAATGGCTTACTGTGGCTTTCTATATTATTAGCAGTTTGTGCAACATGAGAAATTTAGAGTATCGGTGATTTCAATTTTAGCAGTGTGTTTTCAGTTAAGCAAAAAGTCTGGTCGGTATCTGAAGATAAATATCAAAGCATACCAAGAGTAAAAACAATCTTGCTGAAAGCTATGTGCTGGACCTAAATGACCTTATGTTCTAGGTCTGTTTCTGGTATTGATAACACTTTGTGTATGAAGTCTGAATATATTTTGCTTGGTGACTCGAAGGCAAAAAAAAAGTCCAAGAGAATACAAATTCTTTAGAGAAAGCATCTTCAGATTACAGCTAAGAAATAAGTATGCATCAATGTCTGCATTGTCAGGATTTTAAGTTATACCTTTTAAGTACTATCCATGTTCATGCATCTTTAAGCCTTTTCTCACTTCTTCACTACAGATGTGTTACAACTACCTTAACAATTAATGTTATTCTTCATGGTTTCCTTATTATTTATAAATAATTTTCTGTCTTCTTAACATATTTCAATAAAGATAGAAAACTGAGATACAAACCTGGATTTTAGGGCATCACACATCATATATGTATGTGGTTAATTTCAGCTATTGTGAAACTTTTCAGGAACATTCTAACAAGGGAGAAATCAAATAAATCATTCCAAAATGAAAGTCATCCACAGGCTAAATAAGGTTTAAGTGTAGTAAAGTGTATTTTCAGAGGATTTCATTATTAAAGACAGGAGCTACATCTATACAAGTAAGTAAAAAAGTTCTAGGGCCCAGACTCAACTGGCCATTTTCTTATATTGTGGATTAAATACTATGTCCTGGTTTTAGTCTGGGACAAGGAATACTTTCCAAAAAAATCTTGAGACATCATTTGGGGCTCAGCATGAACCAGTGGCTGTTCCCCAATAGACCATACTCTTCCAGGGAATAAGGGAGTTTAGTGGGATAGACTTGACTGGCCTATGCCAATTGGCTTCAGGGTGGACCCTGGCACTCCCCAATTTACAGGCATAAATGTAGTCACAGAGTTACACCTGAATCTGTATTGCATTTGCTTCTCTTCTGGTGTCACAATTCTACCTTACGCTTAGAAAATTGGTGGACTTTAAAATAATCAAATGTAATTGACACTTGAGTATATATCTCGATGTTTTGCATCTAGTCTTACTATCTGTCTCTTGCCAATGTAACTTCTTTATATTTATTTATCCAACGTAATGTATTATTATGTATACTTCTACATCATCTGTTATTTTAAATTTCTTGTCTATTCCCCCCCCTTTTTTTTGTTTCTTCTTTTCTGTTCTTAATTTAATTTCTCACTATGGTTTATAACATTATTGGAAGGTATATAATGGATCACTGAAACATATCAAAAACACTACCTCTAGAAAGACAAACTAACATACCAGTAAATTGAATTTTTTACAGTGCCAAAACCATAATGTGCTTTACACAGGTAGTATTCCTTATATTTTCTGTGAAATTAGCCAATTTTGGAGACTGAATGGTCAGTTGATTTATTTTTTTATCAAGTTCTCAAGAACTCTTTCTACTCCTCCCACACACACATTTTCCTTTACTTTTATAAGTACATCATCTTCATCAGGTTCCCGTAATTCATAATTCCAAGAATCATATCATTAATATTTTTATAGCACTAAAATCTAGATTAATATATACATCACTTACATTGAGTACAGAAATTCACTTTCTATACCAAGTTTTTAATATATATGTGTAATCTATGGTTTCTAGGGTAAAAATTTAGATTTGTCAGTTGGATATATTAGTTCAAGAAATAATAGAAGTCAGAATAGAGTGCTTTTAAGTCTTGCCTTTACAGTTTGATTTTTAATACACAGTAAAGATAGAATTACAGATTTGCCTAGGAAAGCAATTAACACATTGCTGGATATCTTTGAAGGAATATTTCAGAAGACGTATAACTACTAATACTCTATGTGGCTTTTCCACCCTTCATTCTAGCTTTTTGAGCATTTTGATTTTACAAAGTCTGGGGTCTAGATCCAGGTTTCTTTCCCAGTCATCATGACAGTTAGTCTCTATCCTTGGAGGAGATACTCCAAATTTACATGCCTGAAACTAAGAAGATAAGCTAAACTTGCAAGTTATAATTTCTTGTTACAGCATAGTTTCCTTGATTTATTTCAGTATTTTGAGATTAATGTATTTCTTCTGTCAGGATGACATTCTTTCTCTGATATTACTAAAAACCAAGGCAGTAAATAGCCTACCTTGTCAGTGCTCACTTTGTCATTGGCTAGTTCAATAGTGGGCACAGTCTGGGTAGTCAATTTCCATTATCTGCTTGCACAGCTCCCTGCTGCATACGCTTCTGCCACTGAAAAAGTAGCAGAGGGAGGTGACATATATAGCAGCTATTGCTGCTTTTACCATTAGTACTATAACCATCATTTCTGTAGATTTCTTGCTCAATTTAGTTAGAAAAGAAGGTATCTGGATGTGTAGTCTTTTGTTTTTAATTGCTCCTTCCCTGTCTTGCCAATTCACTTCAGTAGGTACTTGTTTCTGTCTATATCAGCCAGTATTTCCAGTACTACAGAGTTTCATGTTTTTTGCAGCACCACAACATCGTACACTGCAACTGATTTTACCCATCATAAACAAGCTTATATGACATTTTTATTCTGGTGTCACTCAAATGTGTGTATTTGGTAGACTAGTTCAAAACTGCTAAAACTTGTAGAGCACAATGAACATTGAAAAGTTTCAGCTTGAGCAGAGTATCCTATTTACAAGGTATGGAAGGGATAATGAAAACGACTGTAGAAAGAATAAATCAAGAGATTGGATGTGACTTACAGGAAGAAGGCAAAATGAAATGGAGTATGAACAGAATTTGGTAGTCTGTAGTCCCATAACACAATTCAATGCCAGTAATATTTTAATTTCAGATTTATGTTTGAATATAAGCTTGAAGTATCCCTTCTAAGATGCTGAATAATTTCTAATTAATGTTCTCCAGTTTCATTTGTACCACTAATTTCACTAAGAAGCTGTATGACAAAGAACTGCAGCATTGAGCCTCTGACCTTAGTAGAATGGTAATTGAAGCAGCTCTTATTACTCATAACATTTATTCTGTTTACAGTAAATCTGTAGTAGGAATTTGGATCTTGCCATGTAACAAACAATTAGCAAAATCAGTGTACTTTTTCTTTTTTTTTTTTTTTTTGAGCTGGTCTGATACAGTAGAAAGAGATCAGACTACAACATGAGCTGTGCAGAAGACCTTCTGTTCAAGAAGTTAGTGATCATAGCTGCACTATTGAATCTCGTACATAAGGCCTGAGGAACCTCTGTTATATGCATAATATGTGTTTATACTAGCTTTGGAAAAGTAAGTTATATGTGGAAAAAGGGCTGGGACACAGTGATTCTGACTGGGAGATAACTAACCATACATTGTGCTGCATTCCTCTGTGTCCAGCATGGCCTTCAGGCTGCGTTGTGCTTCACAGATCCTTGCCCACAGGATGAGCCCAGCCAGCTTGCTGTGACAGGGCCGGGGGGGCCCAAAAGCAGCTCCATCTTGATACTGGCATTTATGCTGCCTCTGTGGACTTGCCTTAGTAACAGTACAGCAAGAAATTCCCCTGTGAACATCAGTTTCATTTGACAGTAGAAATCAATTAATTAATAGAGTTGTTCCAAGAAAATAACATAATAGCTCAAATAACCAAAACCAGTAAATTTCCTCCATGGGCAGGTTTGCCATGTGAAGGTTCACCTCTGATCTGTCCAATGCTTAATGAAGGCAGGATTCCTGGCATATGAAAGGACGTAAGATTTACTTGTTACCTATATTACTCTTTTTATTCTACCTTATTACAGCAACTATTTCATTAAGCCATTTGTTGGGTGTTTTTTCAATCAGATCCAGAAAGAAGGCTGCAGCGTATCTCTCTCTCCCCTTCTCAACCCCATCCCCAGTGCAGAAAAAACTTAAATAAAATCATGTGAAAAAGAATATAAATGTTATTGATACTGCTTTTTTGATGACAAGGAAAGAGGGGAGTAACAATGTACCTAAGTATTTATGAACTTCACAGCATTTTTTTTATCGTCTGTCAAATATTTCTACTCAAATATTTTCAGTAAGTTAGGGGGTTTTACTATATCTTTTACAACTGTCATTTCATATTTGTATTTTACAGGCATTAATAAAAATGCATGTATTAAGGGAAACAACAGCTCATTTCAATTGATGACTAGACCACGGGTAGAACTTGAAGTCACAAGCAGTGAAAACAGGAATACGATGCACAATGGAAAACTGTTTCTGAACTGGCCAAAAGAATTAGTGGAAATCAGCAGCTTTCTCTTCGAAGCCATGAAAATATCTCCTGGTTCCTTCATGCAATTACACTGTAAAAACTGTAATACCATAATACCGATACAACAAGATCAATTAATGTTAAGAGTCATGGGGAATAGGTTAACAACCTGAGAAAAGGGTCTGTTTTCTCTCAAATCTAGTACATATTTTCTCTTTTTGACAGTCAGAAAAGCTGGAGATAACTCAGTAAGGCTGAAATTTATACGATTCACAGCTTGGGAGCTCTGTATCCACTGAGATAAATTGCTAACATTCAATAAAAACCCTCAAGCCTCAATAATCATATAAGAACTTAGCTGACAAGGTTTAGGTTTGAGCACCTTAATAGTGAAAATAAACTGGGATAACAATAGTCTTGCCAATGACACAAAATATCAGACAAGAAAATGCAGACCAAGTAAAGCCTGATGTCATGCTCCCTGAAAGCTATTTATAGCATTATGGGACACCTGTCTAGAAACAGAAAGCTCTGAGTATAACAAGATAATGTGAAAAAAGAAAAAGAAAAAGAAAAAGAAAAAGAAAAAGAAAAAGAAAAAGAAAAAGAAAAAGAAAAAGAAAAAGAAAAAGAAAAAGAAAAAGAAAAAGAAAAAGAAAAAGAAAAAGAAAAAGACCTACTTAATTTATGGAACTCATCACAGAAAAAATATTTTGTCATTTTTATTCCTGTGAAATGCTGACAGACTTGACAACAGTGTTTTCTGAAAAGAAATATCAGTCATATCTACATGGTTGCATTAACAAGGCTTAGACCTGTAACTAAGTTCTTTCTGACCTGTGTCTTATTTACCACAGTGTTTGCAGCATNGAAAAAGAAAAAGAAAAAGAAAAAGAAAAAGAAAAAGAAAAAGAAAAAGAAAAAGAAAAAGAAAAAGAAAAAGAAAAAGAAAAAGAAAGAAAAAAAGAAGAAGAAAAAGGAAGCAAGGTTGTCCCACCCCTACTTAATTTATGGAACTCATCACAGAAAAAATATTTTGTCATTTTTATTCCTGTGAAATGCTGACAGACTTGACAACAGTGTTTTCTGAAAAGAAATATCAGTCATATCTACATGGTTGCATTAACAAGGCTTAGACCTGTAACTAAGTTCTTTCTGACCTTCACTGTGTCTTATTTACCACAGTGTTTGCAGCATGATATAGTAATACACAAGTCCTTGAATAAATGAGGGACAAAGTTGCTCCTCTGGGCATTTCAGAGTTCTGAAACAGTGTGGAAAGCATTTGTTTTACTTGTCAATGCTTGTCTTTGTGTTATTGAATCATCCAACTTGTTACCAAGCTTTAAATAACTGAGTACAGCCTGTCAATGTATCAACTCAATAAAATATTTTTTTCTGTGTTATTTTAATTGAACATACTTAGTTATGGGTTTCTAAACAAGAATTATCTTTATACAATGGGTAGAGAAGGAAAAAAACAACAGCAAAAAAACCCATGCATTTATTGACAAAATTTTATCCCTACAGGCTCAATATTGTACCCATCAAAAACATCCATAGGAAAACCCAGAGAACTGATTACAGGCTACAAGCTTGCAAGTACTTTTTTTGCTGTGTCTCAAGACAAACATTTTATCTTTGTAAAATTTAATTTATGGATCACCACACTTTGTCAATAAATTACGGTTCTTGATTAGTAGCTGTAAAAATCTCTAAATAGACAAAAGATTTGTTGTCCCAGATGGAGTATATCTACACACATTGTTGAACCTGCCTGAGGAAAGAGTTCTTAAATCTTATCCTTATCTTAATTTTAGTAAGTTCTAAAGAGAACTGGAGCTACCACGGAGGAAAACTTTTAACTATATCTAAATACAGGGGGATGGTTCCTGAGAAGTCTTTAAGATTTCTTTCATTCACATATATCTCTGATAGAAACAAAACTTACATGGGTTGTGCAAATCCCTATGATTACCTGCAAATATAGCCTTTTTTAAGTAAGACAATGGCAATTAAATAGGTAACGACCATAACAAATCAAGAGATGGCATTTCATTCTTTACACAATAATTACCAACTCAAGCATTTACGTATTTAGAACAGTGTTTGTTAATCAAAAGTTGGTGATTAACTTGTGAATTTTTTGCAAACTGCCAAAAGTAAAAATGAGCTTATTATGTATACATAATTTCCATAAAATTTCAAAATCCTGAAAAATGGAGAACCAAAACATTATTTTATACATCTTCAATTTGTGCATCTCACACATTTTTCCTGTAGACATAGATTATTATTTGTCAAAATATAAATGCATTCTTTTTCAAAACCACACATACATAAATACAAATTTATGTCATATCTATATTTTCCAGCTTTTTGAAAATCATGTTTTCTCCTGTTTTAAAATAAAGATATGCATATTTTACATAAACTAATAACCAAGTTGGAAATAACATAATATTTTGCACGGTGTCCAACTATAAATTTGGTGTGGAGGACATAAAAATCCAATTTAAAGGGTGTCTTCCAGCTAATGAGGAATATGAGTTGCTATTTGAGTTTCAGAACTACTTTAAAAAAATGTCATTCCTTGGGTGAAAATGTTCATTGGTAAGTTGTGTTATAGAAGTCTTCTGGCTATAGAGATAAGGCATGGGTGAATACGTTTATTTTAAGATGAAGTCACCTTCCTAATCTTTGAATTTCACAGGTTCTACAGATTTATATTTCTTTTACGGTTTTGCCAGTCTATTGAAGAATTTCTTTAGAAAAGCAAATCATGGAACTTTCTTTGGAGCCTATAGCAAACTTCATGTATTTAAGAATACATTTATAATCACTGAAAACCAGAGCTCAGATTTCTAGTTTCTGCGGGGCTGTTTTGTGAAATTGATTGTAGACTTATAAAATGGCAATTCCAAACATAGATGCTACCTGTCCTAGGACTTGTCAACCTCAAAAATGAAAATGTAGCATTTTTGAAGCAAGAAGTGTGCTTTACTTTGAAGGTCATGTAAATTTAGTGCTTACAATCATGAAATATATTAGTCATTGAATATCTAGGGGTTTACGAAAAGGATGACTTGCTGTCCTGTTTCACTACAATTTTTAATACAGATACTTGGTACCTTCATAGTGCTAGCTAGACCTGTATTGTGGTGCTTTCTATGCTGGACCCGAAGTCAGCAATTAGAGAAAGTTGTTACTGTGAAAATTTTCATTTGCAAAGGAAATGTGCAAATTTCCAGGAACAAAGCAGTACAAAAATGTGATCCGTATGCATAAAACCTGCCTGGTATATAAAAAGAAACTGTTTCCTTTTTTTTGTTTAAAGTACTTCATAGTTGTTCTAGAAGGATCTGCACATACTTGGAAATGCTGCTAATTACACATTAAGTAAACATGGAAATTACAGGACTACTTGGTGGTATATGTTTGCTAGTTTTACAAGGGCATCCCATGCATATAAAAGGATTTCTTTTGTGTTCTCTAATCTACATAGTTTGATATTTGTTTCTCATAATTCCTCTTTTTTCAGTACTGGTCAATTTGCTAATCCATGGTCTCATTGTGAGCATGAACAAGACTTTATGGAGTACACACCAAAAAATGATTCAGTTTGTATGTGGTTATGGAAACAAATTAATCCATATATGGAAATCTAAAATGTTTTAGTTCCCACAAATCAGTTTTTCACTATGTTGTTTCTCAGTCATTCCACTTACAGGGTTTGAAATTAGGCCCTCAAATTAGACTCCCATAGGAGTTTGGTATGTACATATGAAACAGTTTGCTATTACATTTTCACCAGACTCTTTTTTCTCCTTGGTACTTGTCCAGCCTTAGCAAACCTCTCTGTTTCTCCTACAAGAGTTGTATGTTTTCTTTTGCTTTTTCAAAGAACACATATTGCCCAAATTAACACAGAAAATGAACACTTTCACTTTTCAATGCCTTGGAATATCCCAGTCTTCTATCACATCTGTATATTTTGTAATGGTTAGGCTGGAAGATAGGTTAAGTAGTATTTACAGGATTGCAGAAGAGAAATATTAATTAAAATAAAAGATGTCACATAAACTTAAGGACAAATATCTGCTTATGTAACCTTCCCCAGTTATGTTTATATGTTTAAAGAAAATCAAAAGAAAATAAAACTAGTATTTCATTGTATATAACACTTCTGACAATTAGTTTACTTCAGAGGCAATTCTGACACTTTATTTACCTAAACTGAGATTCCACTGTGTAAGTGTGTATGTTTGCTTAATGACTAGTTCAGTGACATGTTATCTCCAAGCAAAGTATCATATATATCTACTGATATTTAACCAAAATTTAGTCCAACCCAAGTGTGTGACAGTGCATAGGCACTCTCCTCAGTACTTATGGAAAAGCCTCAACTGAAAATATTTAAGATTAAATTAAATAAAAAGACCATTTACTGCAAAAGCATTTTTTTCATGTGTGTAGAAGGCTATTGATTAACTATTACATCTCAGCCAAATTAGAGGTATCAAAGCAAAAACTTGTTTTCCTTAGATCCTGCCTTTTTGATTGACGGTTTCATGACTACTTGCTTCTAGATTGAGTCACCTTGCAGTTGACTTCAATGCAACTACTTCAGGGCAGATTTCAATTGAAATACTAGGAGGAAGAATATTCCTATCCCAATTGCGGGTAGAAATGTCAGGTGATTAGAATATGATTATATTGAACATAGTTTTAAAATATTCTGTGAGCAGTTTGTTCAGTGCTGTTTGTTTTGTTTTTGTTTTTTTTTTTTTCTATTTTGTTTCTCAGTTCCTTAAAACGGCTTTTACAGATGAATTGAAAGCACAGAACTTCTCTCTCTTTTCCATGAAATGTTTTGCCCTGATGATTCTTCTTCACTTGCTTCCATGGTTACATCAGATAGACAATCAAGATCGTAGGCTTTATTGAGCAGCAGTACACCAGCAGTCTGTCCAAACATGAAAGCTGCATCTTTAAAGAGATGATTCTATCAATTGCAAAGTCTAGTTCTGCAAAGGCACAGAATAACGGCTAGGAAGAAAATGGATACATTCAAGATTATTAGGGTCATATGCTTTCCCAAGGAGTTATAGAAAATGTGATGGCTACACTTCCTCTTTTTAGTCTTCCCTATATTCTCAGCCTAATCAATATTGTCCTATTCTCTGTGTTTTCCACATTGGTACCATGAAAGAACAGCAATGCAGAGTAGCTTTATGATATCAGGATATTAAAACACAGACTGATTGCTCTCCTACTTCTCAGTACTCAGCAACAGTGGCTGTGAATTCATAAATGTAACTTTCCCTGGAAAACCTTCACAGATCCCTCAGAAAATTGTGGGGGGAAAAATACAATGTAATCTAATTTTATAGTAAATGACAGAAATTGCTTTCTTTTATTTTTATATTTATTAGTAAAATAATAAAATATAGATATAGAAATATAATAAAAAAATGAAAAATTGAGAAGTATACTAGGAAAATACAACTATCATTCCAAAGACCAAAAAGTCTCTGTAAAGCAGGATTTAAACAGAGGAACTGCAACATCATGGTATACCTCCAGAATGAGAGGAATATATCACTTCTCTTGGTAGACAAGCAGACCTCTGTAAATAATCTACTAGAATATTTAAAACCTAACTTTCCAATAGGCCAGAAAGAGGCTGAGCAAAGCATCCATCTGTAGCACCCTCCAGAAACAGCGTGGAGCAGTTTAATCAATTGTCCTCTGAATTGCAGTGCCTATAAAAAAAAAAGGCTAAGGGCTGAATCATAAGTCTAACTCCCAGTTTGGGAAGAACAACATTTCTGGTGTCATTTCAGAATCTGGAGCAGTGGTTGTGACAGGCTGAGCAGATGGATGACCCCTTGCTGTGAGAAGAGTATGTCTCGTTGGACATAACCAAAAGTCTAGAATACAAAAGGTGACAAAACATCAGAATGACCGATAATTCAAGGATTATCCTGTTACTGCATGTATTGGTCATTGCTGTACACTAAATATAACAACATTCAGAAAATCACAAATATACTAAACATTACCAGTAAGGCACAAGTAATAAAATTAGTTAAGTAACTTTTGACTAACTTTTCAAAAGAAGGACTGAATGTATTGTTTAAACTCTAAAGTTCGCCAGTACCAATATTCTGTATGTTAAAGTATTAGCTAAAAGTTGTGTTAAGGTCCTTTCTATCAGTTCAGTTAGAGCTTATGAGTTTGGATTTCAGGGAAGATTAAGGTAAGCATCAGGCAGTACAGGTGCTTATGCTTCTTTATATTGCCATGTAACCATTCTGCCCGCTGGGTTAGAGACATGTTTTTTTAACAATTCAGTGATATGCAACTTACAACACAGTTTAGCCTCTCTTTAAATACGGTACCTGTAGCTTTCTCTGCAGCTGAGAATGACAACAGCTTTCTATAACCTGGAGTTTGTACTATAATACGCAAACTGAGTTAGCTTATATAGAATTAATCAGTGCTCGCCACTGTGCAGACCCACTGAAGTCAGAAGCAAATAGACATGTGTGTATGTATGTGTCCTGTCTGTGGGCTATGTGACTGTTTTAAAAATATTTCTTTTTCAATTTTCTAGAAATTTTCAGAAATAATAAACATCTTTGTATTTATGAAGCACGGCTCCAAGGGAGCTTGGTATATTATTATCAGCCCAAACTTTATTCCCTATACTCATTATCATTTGAAATAAATATACTCATTAAGTTTTCATAAATTCCATCTTCTGCCTGTTGTTTTCCTGATCCTGACTTTTTTATCCTACCAGCTTTGAAGGCTGCATTTGATTTCTTCTTCAGAAGATGGAGATTTTCAAGTATTTTCATAGCATATTCTCTGATCAGAGACTAGCTCCAGACGAAACGTACGTCTTTATTTATCCAGTCAGGGTCTTATTATATCTGTCTGAAAATTGACAGAGCCACTCAACAGAGGCTGTAGCTGCCACGATATCAAATGTGAAGACTGAAAAAAGATGCATATTTAGTTTCTTTTGCCAATGAACAAGAATACAGAGGTGATCCAAGACATTTACAGCAACCACTATAGCATTAGATAACAACTAGGTAACGAGCTGTGGAACAATAAACAATTAAAGTGTGCATATTAGCTCTGTGTATAAAGATATATTGATAATCCAAATTAAAATGTAGACTCAGTATAAAATCTACTACTCAGTAAAAATCTCAAATATGTGAATGGTGCAGTGGCGGGTTCCAGAAAAAACTTTTTTCAAATTTTTAACTAATTCAGGTACTCCTTAGTACACAGAACAAACTTTGCTGTCACCTTTATGTTTAACTTGGGCTCTTCACAAAGAGCTGGTTAGTATTTCATGAGCTCAACATGTATAAGAAAAAAAGTGCTTCAGAGAACAGATAGAACTATTTAGGCATCTATACAAAGAAGAACACGACTATGGGCCTTCTTTTGGACATGAAAAGTAAGTTCATCTGACTACATTGTGGTTTAACTGTAAATGAGTAAAAAAATTGAGATTTTTCTTGGTATCTTTGACCTTTTTCTTATTCCAACAGTTAATAGAACTGGTGCAAACAAGTGTTGAATTTGTGGTAACATACCATTTGTTTGGTTTCAGGAGAATCAGAAAAAATCATCTAGGGGCTTTCTTTTATATAATTATATTATATTGTCTTGGGCTCTATAATACATCTGATATACCTCTGATAATAACACGAGGTAGATTTTTGAACAGGGCAATATTTCCACATCTTGTGATAAATTTATGTTTTTCAATTGGGAGAGGGTGGGGGGAGTTGAGCAGGGAAGGGAATTACTTGTTATTAGTTACTAGTATTAGGTACTAGTGGAATTACTTAGTATTAGTGTGGCCTATGCTGCCAAAAAAAAACCCAGAGGCCACAGGGAGATGGAGACTAAACCGGTTCAAAGCCACTTCTGTGTTGCCCCATTAATGGTACTGACCTATATGCTTTATGTTAGGTAAGAGATAGAAACTGCAAGTAAATCAATGAAATAATAAAAAAATAACTAAACATTATTTTCCATAGTCTCTGTAAGCAGTGCTGTAGTATTGTAAAAATAACTGTTTGTGTCTGACTGCCTCACTCGCTGCACCGAGTTTCATTTGGATCTTCAGTGGTCTGTTTTGAAATGAGTTTTGCCTTTTCTTAGGAAAATTTGGTCTGAATTTTGACTGAGAAGTTGAATATTTCATTCACGTTGAAATTTAAAGAGAATCTGAGAAATCTCTGGTCAACAGAAAATCACAACCTCTGTAAAATCATAAGAGATATTTTAGGGGAATTTTTAGAAACTTATACAGCACCTCTGTGGAACAGTGGCGTGTCTTATACAAACATTAAAGCTGTAGAAATTTTTCTCCAGGAAGTCTAAATATGAGTGTAAGGGGAAGGGAAGTCTCTTTGAAACTACAATAAATCTGTCAGATTTTATAAACTGACAAGTATCAGACCTGGTCAGTACTGGAATAAGCCTCCTTCTAAGAACATGTAGATGTTTCATGGAAGTGCTGTTTATAATTCAGTAGGTGCCTTTCTTTTTCTGACATAGAACTAAATCAAAACACTTGTTCTCTGGGGTTCTACACCATATCTGGGATGCAATTAAACAGTAAGGGTGACATTCATCTCACCTGTTTTAACATATATGGTACTGATGTATCAGGCTCAGTAAATCACTAGAGGCTCCCTTAATAGACAATGGGGAAAAATAAATGCTTTTAGCATGGGGTTCATCTAGCGTATTATAAATTCTTTAGAACCAGCTTAATCAATAGTGCATTGATTTTAAGTTCTAAAGAAACTTTTGAAATTATCAGGAATGCTGATTTTCAGAGTCCTGGCAGACTTCTCAAACACAGATTTGTATGGTAGAGATATTCGTTGTTTCTTTATCAAGTTCAATGATGTCACTTAGAAGCCGTTACCAGTTTTTATATAAAGCCCCATTCAAATTCATTAAAATAAACTTCTTCTTTCGTATCTTAGTTAATCAGATATTTGCAAATTAAAACTCAGTTGTAATTATTGCAGAATATTCATCTCTTTCCTTATCGGTTTGTAGTGCCTTAATTTCTTCAGTTTGTGGGCAAGAGGGATTGTCACTCATATCTAGTGCTTAAGGTAACCTCTGACCTCTTAATGGAGAGCAACTTAATGAGACCTGAATCCAGAACCTTCTAAACTGAGGAATACCAAACTTTATCTATGTTACAGCTTTTTGATGTAGGAATTTAATTTTTACACTCTCTTCTCTTGAAAGTCCCGTGTTTGCTTTAACTACATCTATTGTTATTTGGGGGTTTTGTTCTTCCTTTTGGTTTGATTCTTATTTTCTTTCAGATGGTAACTGAGAGATCTTGGATGTATTTTTGATGTTTTCTTGAGAAATTCAGAAAAAAAATAGGTTTTTACATCTTAATTCAAGGAATTTAGGAGAACCATTTGGAACTGTAGAAACTGTTATTAGAAAACTTACTAAATTTAATTTTTCTATTACTGTAGAACCTGAGCCATTGACCACTTTCCAAACTATAGCATATATATTCAGTTATCTTTATATGTATAAGTGGATAAAATTTATCAGCTTGGCTTTCTTCTCATTTATGCTGACATGTAATTTGTCACTTCCTTTCTTTTGCAGAGCTACTTCTGATTTCCATCAAAACTTGTTTTTGCAAAAGACGAAGGGAAACAATAGATAAGAAAACTTCTAAAGTATTCAGTTCATGTAGTCAGCTAAATACTCTTTCTGTGCAATTATCCTGTAAGAGGTTGAACAGAGGGTCACAGTTCTGCATTCATGTATTTTCAGAAAATGCTTAAACATTTTAATTTTTTCAAGAAGAAATGCATAACTTTTTCTTTTTTTTTTTTTTTTTTTTCCTTTCTGAACAATGCCGATTCAGGGGTACAGAAAGAAGAGTTTCCCATAACCAAAAGAAAAAGGGAAAGCCGGAAGCCAGAAAAGCTGTCCATTGGCAAAGCTGAACTTCAGATGGGAAGTATTTTTCTGAGCTAATTAAAGTTGTGCTGGACACATATCTACTTAAATCAGTGATGCTATAAAGAATATAAGAGGGATCAAAAGCATTTAAGAGTAAGGAATGCTGTTCACACTTCAGTTTTGAGGATATAAGAAAGCTCACATACTGGTTATGGATTACTGTCAGGCAGGTATAGTCGTATAGATAAATGGTGCTGACAAAACCTAAATCTTCAGTCCTGATGTTCCTCTTCAGAAGAAGTGTGATCCATTTAAATATAAGACAGATATAGAAGATTATGTACTTCTGCATAACAAAGAACTCCTTTATCTTCCTGGCTGGATATTAACCAAAATTAAACCAGCCTTCACAAATTTGTGGGAGACACACAGAAGAGTCAACCAGACATCATTTCCATCACTTCTGTAGGTAAATGCTGCATTACAGGGAGCTCAGAACAGACTTGAGAACAGTTTCTGTCTGGGCTGGCACAGAAAACTTTCCTGATGAAGTTGATGTTAGCCCCTTGCCCCTTACATATGGCAGGTGAAATGGTAAATAGTACTATCCAGAACAGAGGTTAACCAGACTGACTCTGTTAGAGGTCTGTGACTCACCTGGTCAGAACAAAGCACGCAGTGCATCCCTGCTCTGGTCAGTGTAATCTGTGGGTGTGCAGATATGTGTACTAGTAGGTCTATGAATTGGCATCTGCAAGGTGCTCAGGTTTCTCCTGTGCGCTTCATCCCATCCATTCTCACATCTTTTTCTTAGAACAGTTTTACATAAGCCTTCTTGCCAGCAGCAGATCAAAAACTAACTCCAGCAGTTGGAGAACAGACAGGAAATGGCTGGATCCAAATGAGCCATTTATTTGTAAATGTTCTTTAAGTATGGCTTTTCTGAAGAAGGAGTTGATTTAGCTCTCTACAATTAGTTAGGAAATGGCAAAATGACTGTTGGGGTTATTTATATATGAAATAATATACAGCTCTTCATAGGATTTGCTCCTGTTTATTGCCTAGGCGGTGTTCCATTCTCAGAAAAATAAAACACTATGTCCTGAGATTCATCTCCCAGTAAATACCTTTATATTAGCCAGTGTACATAGTAACTTACTCAAAAGAATTTATGCTTATAATTAGCTAAACATGCTAAGTAGAAGGAAAATACCACCTAGATAACAGGTTGCTGTATTCCCACTCCTCTAGGAAACTCTTCAGGAAAATCTTGGTCTGAGAATATCAGTATTAATCCAAATACTTCTCACTTTGCTAGAACTGAACAAGAAAAAAGGAAAAAGCACTGGAACCATTACAGGGATTCAGTTTTCTGTATACACTGAAATTATGGTAAATAGGATATTTTCTTAATCCTTAGAAATCAATCTTTGTAGAAACACATTTTTGCTAAGATTGTACAATTTGATGTAGAGTGAGAGAACCTTATTAGTAATAACTATTGGCTGTCAAAGTCAGAATCATTCTCAAGGATAGTACCACTATATATATAAATAATTGTATGTTCTTTGTCCTCCAGGAAAAAGTGCTTTGTTCCTTCTACCCCTCTTACATGGATATAAGAGTGAGTCTTCTGGAGCAATTGCAGAAGGCCACCACAAACCATGCTATGGTCAAGAGATGGCTTGAAAAATGTTAACAGGTGTATGTAGTTGAATTTCCTGCTTTTATTTCCATTTTTCAGTTCTTTATTTGAACAATTCTGAATTGTACTTTTTATTATGCATTACTTTTTGTTTTGGAAATAGGCTTTGATATAAAAGGATTTATCATTTATCACTTCATTAATCGTGATTCTCAAGATGTTTGAAGGACATCCTCCTTACATAACTATTTTCTTAATATGAAACATTTTAGATATTTCATGTTTGCATATAGTTCTCCTTGTACACAAATCTATCAGAGCTGAAAAACAACCGCTGATAATTCTGGGACTGAAAAACAGCTGCTGCTACTTTCTTTAAATTGTACTATAAAAATCAGTCAATTCTTGTCAAGAAATATTCTTACTTCAGTCACTTTTATCTGTTTCAGATCACAACATAATCCAGTTCAACAATTTGTTGCTTTTCTAGATATTACATTTGAGATCCATTGGCAACAGTTAAACACGCAGCTCTGCTAACCATCCTTACCCTGTTTTTATGTCCTTCACTCTTACTTGATTTGATTGACTTTGATTTATCTGAGGAAGAGGATGACAGTGAAGAGAGAGGCTGTAGAAATGAGTAAGCTAAAAAATTTATATGGAGTGTTCAATTTTTATAGACAAAGCAGCTGGCTGCTTCTAACAGTGGTCTCTGTCAAAAATCCAGATGCCAAAAGGATCCTCTGCCTTATAGCCCCTGTAGCCTTGTTCCTGCCTCTGTTCTTTAAACCATACAAACTGTGCTTATGTTTTAGACTGGGTGTATTTCTCAGATCTATGAAAAAAATCTTTGCCTTACCAGCCCACTAAACCATTATGTTGGTTCTTACAGGAAAAATTGCTTTGCTGCTGCTGTTGACTTTCTAACTGTCACACTTGTCATGAACGTGATGGATAGTGAGTATGACTGTACTAAAAATTACTATGTTTTCATACACTTAAATAGGTAAAGAAACCATATTGCCAAATGGGTCATTGAGGGCATGAACAGATACTTCTTTTATTTTACATCTCTCTGGGTGCATTTTGTACTGCAATACCTTTATGGATGAATATATGAAAGCTCCACTCTCCATAAAGTGTCCAGTCTAGTTGTATTCAGCTGCTTTCCACTGCAGCAATCCAGTTGCGGCCCATTCATTTTCATTGCTGGTGCTGCTGTGGCGCTAGGATGACTAAGGACTTGCTTTTCCTTTAGCTGGCTTTCAGCATGCATAAATGTACTCAGAGACATAATAAAACCCTCTGCCACAAAATACAGAGGGAGTTTTTTCTGTACTGAAATAATAATAAAGAACAACTATATAGAATGAGCACCAAATGCATGCTGGATAATTATTGATTGAATATTTTGTATGAGAAATGTGTCAGGTGCTGAGAAACCAAGCCAAACACACTGATCTGCTAAAAAATACTTTCTGCGGAAAAATTCGGTTTTTAATGTATTTTTGATGAAAAAAATCTGTCACCCAGTCTTTGCAATAGACCTACAAAAACAAGTTACTGGCTAGTTTTTTAAACAGAACTCTGGTAGTAGATTAATGCTATTTGCTCATCTCTCTCCTCCATATTTTTCCTTTTCAACAGATATTAGGTACCAATAAGCCAGGAAAATAGGTAGAAAGGAGAAAAGAAAAAGAAGAAGGAAAAAAACCAACCAAACAAACAAACAACCTGAACCGTTCAATTCAGGTCTTTGCATTCTCATCATCCTATTTCACAGCCATTGCCCATAGCAGATACCAACAACATACAGTCAATCATACCTAAGTCTTGCTTTTACCAGAATCTCCTGCAAACTCTTGTGGATCCTACAGTACTGGAAAGCAATTGTAAAAGATACGTAATGGTCTCCAAAGTGCTACAGTTGTGCTAGTGATCTCATTAGGAGGGCTCAGAGATAACTTATCTTGTTGCTAAGTAGGGCAATTTTTCATGTCAGAAAAACACAGAAGGCAGGTTATTTAGAAGTAAATTAGCTCAGTGCAAAATATACACCAGAAATCAGATAGCTATACTGGATTTCTTAAAAATCTGGTATGCCTAGGAGCCACTGAAGTCTGCGTAGCACCAGTGAAAGTCACTGTGCTTTTCAGAAGATAGTGGGTATACCAAATTGCTAAAACACCAAATAAAAGCTATTTTTGGCCTATAGAGACATCAAGTGTCTTCTGCAAATGAATACAAAATGACCTATCAACCCTGTTGTTAAATACAGTTATATAACAACATGATTTTGCATCCTCAATTATTTGATCCTACTGCAATTTCTTTTTTTCTTGACAGGCAAGAAAAAAATTACAGGGTGGAGAAGAAACAAATACAAACTGAATAGCCATCATCAAAGTGAAATTTGACAAATGTTGTTTTTTCATTAATTTGAGAAACATTTATGAGGCATGCAGATTGGCTGTGAACATACTTAGAATTCATAAGCACTTTCTGAGTGCTCTGGATGTGTTATACAGAGATGACAGATTGTTTACATTCGCTGTTCAGTTCAACTTATCTTATGGTGTTTCTGTTCCTTTACTGCCTGACAAATTTATTAGCTGGAGAATAGTGAGTGAAAAAATAGCAAATAATACACTAATGAAATATCTGGATTCACACAGTATCTAATGAAAACATAATAAGCCTTAGCTATTCAGTTACCCAATATTCACAAGTGAAATACTTAACTCTTTGAATACTAATAAAAAAAAGTAACAGAATTCAAACAGTATCCTCTCATCATTGAATCTCAGTCATTTAAGCAGATCGTATGACTCATCAAAATACAGAGTTTAAGGCCCTATACAGAAAATCTACATGTATATTTGCATTATGAATCCAATTGCATATATCCTAATGTTTTTGCATTGACCATGCTGGCTTCTTTAATATTCTGGTTCTTCAAAGAGGTAAAATTTGGATAAATATTTTTCTTGACAACATTCTCTATTGTATAAAACAAATAGGTGCAAACACTAAATCACCTTGGATGGTTTTTTTCTCAGAACTGAATAAAAATACTGCACTGAGAGTAACAGCATTCCTGGAACAAAGTAGGTGTTTTAGGCCCTTCAACACTAGGCATGCTATTTATCCTCAATTCTCTTCTGTAGCACATTGTCAATGGCTGAAATTAAAGGCAAGCATAGTTACTGAACCTCGACATGAATTCTGAAAAGGCGGTAGTGCTGCAAATGAATTAGAAATTCTCTCAAAAGAAAGAATAATAGAAGCAAGTCACACACAAAAGTTTTCACACAGTTGAGTGAGACACAGAAAGTACAAAATATCAGAGGTTCTGCACAAGAGAGTGATTTAATCAATGTCAGTCTAACCAAGCACCTACATTGCTAGCTGGCATAAGTGCAAGGAAATATTTTTTGTGTGAAATATTCTTTTTCTCTGTTTCTTCTTACTTTGGAAACATGTGTTGTGCTGTTTGCATTTTACACATCTGAATGGCAGTTAAAAATAGGGATAGACATGTTCACACTCGATCTTTAGTTTAAGTATACATCAGACTCTGCCCTGATTTCCTAATAGACAAACCTACTCCTGCAGCTCAATTTACATGAGAATATGGAGAAAAATATCCTTTTTCTTGAAGAATTATTCTGGCAACACAGATACACCAAATACCTTGTAGGAAATTTTAGGACTCAATGAAATTGCATGAGGCTACAAGGGAACAGCCAGTGTTCTGCTCCCCAAAGTTGCTTTGGCAAAATTATCAACCTCTTTGCTTCAAGGAATAATTTCTATTAGAATACTTTGTTACCGACTAGTACAAATCACTTTTCTCTATATTCCCCATGTCTCTCTAAGTATACTACAATTGTAAAACATAGCCTTCGGTGTTGTAATTGTTATTCTGTCTGCTCCAAGAATGTGAGCAGGCTTGCTGTACTTCTCTCCCAGTCCCAGAGAGTCCTGTGTCTACAGCCAGTAACTCCTTCCCTCACTGCTTTAGTGCTCTGTTCTTGCAGGAAATTGCCGAACTGTGAATCTGTTGAGTAAGATTCCACAGGTTGCTCCCTGACCAATTCCAGTAAAACAGGCTAAAGTTATATACAAAAGAAGACCAACTTAAATTGGAGCCATTATGATCCCTTTCTGTCTCTTGCCCTGTAGCTGTACATGTGTTCTCTGTCCTTTGTGCTGGCACTCAGTCTTTTGTAATACCATTTTCCTGTATTTTTAAGTTTTGTCAAACCTAACTGGTTCTAAATGAGCACAAAGTAGCACCAGTGCTGAAATGGCATGGCGGGATCCAAAGTAGGGGCAGAAGCAAAACTGATGACAGACTACCATGATCCAGCACTGACCCACCTGATTTTGACTGATAAGGAGGGACTCATCACAGGAGAAACTCCTCAAGCAGATCTGCAGCAATCAGCTGCACCTGGCATGGGGGTAATAAACTACTAAAGAACCTGTAGCCAGAAAGGGGTACCTATATATTATTTAAACTCACCTAAAGCAAGAGAGTGAAAAACAGATGTGTTAAGAGCACATCTATTAGCACATCAGACTTAGGCTGCAGCATTTATTTCCTGGCTCATTCTCTTTTGTTTCTTCTCTGCTTTGGATATGCTGTAGAAAAGAGAAGTTGGGAAATTCTGTCATTTTCTAAAGAGTCATGGATACCACAAACTTATATTGGTTAGTGCATGCCCTGAATTTCCTGAAGCCTGTCTGAAAGTATGATTTGGTAAATTGGCTCTGCTCTGAGAATCAAAAATGTGAAGTTCACTTTGTGCCTACAGTGTAGTTGTTGTGTAGCTGAGTAATATATTATAAAACTACTAAGTCATAATGCCTCTGCAGAAAATTCTGTTAGAGAAACAAAACACTATTATTGTTGTTGTTGCTTAGGTTTTTCTTTGCATCTCTAAAATGCAAAAGGCCAAATCTGTTTTTCATCCTGCCCTTCTAAACAGGTGAACTTCATAAGGGTCAGGCATATGCTCAGACATGTCCTAAACTCAACATGGAGAACTGCTCACAATGGCAACTGTCTACAGAACAAAAAGAAGAATTGATACTCCTGAAATGAGGAAATACATCTAACTCAAATCTCTATCAAGAGTTAGGATTAGATCATTTTGGCAGATCTAAAAGATAAAAGAGGTTGGTGTTTTATTGTTTGTTGGTGGTTTTTTTTTTTTTAAAAAAAAAAAAAAAAAAAAGA
>VZRU01018604.1:829900-904835 GCA_013398155.1 Pedionomus torquatus
ACCCCCCCCCCCCCAAAAAAAAAAAGGAAAAAATTAGGTTTAAGATCTAGGTGATAAAAGTAATGTGAGAAAATTACAAAGATCAACTAATTTGGTATTATTGTTGTCATTTCTTTGCAGAATTTTTAACTAGTTCATTCTCTTAGTGCCTCTAAGGCTCCTGTTATATATTTACTTTTCCTATCAGTCTGAAAGATTCTATAATAAAATTCTCTACTGTGACTAAATGACAGAGGTCATAAAGTTTTGAGAGTTTTCTGTCTGCCAGCAAGGTTATGTTAACCTGTATTACATCTTATCGTCTCACAAAAAAAAAAAAAAAAGAAGTAAAAAAAAATCTCTATTTTGAAAAGCTTTTAAAATAGCATAGAAATTATGAATGAGATCTATATATATATATGAATGCAAATACTTATAATAGGACATATATACTCACATTCATGCATGGATGCATACTTAATGACAAGCACACATTTTTAGTCCTTTCTTTTGCTATTTTTCCTGGCAGTGTTTACTGCAACTTTTTCTAACTTAGGTTTAAACAACTCAAGTCAGGTGACTCCTGCATTTTTTCACCTAGGGAGATGATTGTCCACATAAATAAGTTAAAGTTTTTTAAAACCTTGTCCATAATTTTAAGTTAGTAATTCCATAAATGGGAAGGACATTGTATTTGGAAATGCTACCCTTAGTCTGTATTTGTGAAACAGTTGCTCTTATGTAGGGTACATTTGCAGAGATGAATCATTGTCTCTTAAAGTGGAAGGTGGTGGATAGATCTGCATTTCATATCAACTGCCCATTCTTATGTTATTTAAGTAATCTCCTGTCCCAGCACAAAGCAAGCCTTATTTGTTGAATGTGAGCTTGCAATGTTTGCTTGCAAAGAGCACAATGAAACATGTCCTTAATAGGCCACTTTGACTTCATTTTAACCAATTACTGTCTAGTTTTATCCTCACCACCATCAGAAATACATCCTTTCACATAATTATTTTGTCTTTCCCTTTATTTAATCAAATTCTAACGTGATAAAATAGTATATTATGTCTCCTTGCATTCACATAATGTTAATTCTCCATAACACACAAAAAATAGTCATTGATAAACTTTTTTCATGTATTGTCCCGGCTCAAAGTTGATATTATCACATATTGACTTCAATGAATAGAATGCACCTGTGTGGAGAAATATTGAGTTACACACTGGGAAAAAAAAAAAAAGACCTGCTCTTCCAATCCAGTAGTCCAGCACAACCAATAAGAGTTATTTACAAAAACCTCTGTGGTCTCAAAACATTTTTGGAACCAGGTTAATGTCTAGTATAAGATAGATAAGAATGATGGAGGGGAATTTAACCCATTTTTTTCAGCTGTTAATACAGACCAGAGAAATGAAAATCCAAGTAGGATAAGCACTGTGGGATTTGAAACATAATATCTGTGGTGAGAAGGGGCAAAGCTGACAAAATCTAACTAAAAGTGGAGAATGTATTGAATTAAAAGGAAATAAGGCTAATTACTAGGAAAAATATGTAAAAAATATGTAAATTCTTATGGAATGAAAAAGCAGAATTAGAGCAAGAGGGAAAAAAAAACAAGAAGAGCTAATGGGATTAAAGATAGAAGTGTTAAGAATACAGGAAAAAAATGAGCCCAAGGTGTGGGGGAAACAGTTCTAGCAGTGGGAACAAAGCGTTGGATGTGAGGGAACAAGGCGTTGAGGTGATGAGATGAGCAGGGAAGCAAGGTGAGGCATCGCTGCTGGCAGCAGCATGGTGGGGAGAGGAGGAGGCACAGGAGGAATGCTGGCTGCTGCCAGGAGGGCAGGAGAGAAATCTAACCACAATCTCAGCAAGAAAACCAGGAGTATGACACTGTAAGTGAACATGGAAAGTAAACAACCAGGCCAAACAGAAGGAATGATGGAAGCAAAAAGGAAGCAGTATGTTTTGAATGGTAATTGGCAAAAAACATAAGTCATCAGGGATAGGAAGGGAAGGTGGTAGTGCAGTAAGTAGGGCACTTGAAAGATAAGGAGGGAGAATTACAGTATGGTTTAGTATCAGTGCTCAATATTTGCCTGTATTCAGACTTTATCTTTTACCCAACAGAATGGTTTTGCTGTCCTTTATACTCAAAAGGCAATTCTTCCCAGGCTCTTCTGCCTCTTGGAAATCCTGAAGAAGTAGGTGAAGTTCAGAGACAGAAATCCTGTGATTTTATATGACTAGGAAAGATGATTAACCAGATCTCCTACTATACTAGAAGCTTAGAGCTAACACCATTCAAATGGATGTTTATGAACTTCTCTCTACCTCTCTGTTCTACTTTGGTTTCTAGTAAGCACATCCTTGTCATGTGGTCTTGCCATTAAATACTGATATAAATATGCAGCACTGCTTTTTGGAATATTTATATGATGAAACAAAACCATTGTAATTATGCTCTTCACCTTCTCAAACGATTTATTATCTTAGCAGGAGGCACTTAAAGTAATGTTTAAACAGAAAAAAATGTATCTAAACTTCCACTTCACGTATAAGGCAAAGTAATTACCCAAGGTGTAAAATCTGGAATAAAAATTAAATGCAAAGAGAGTCTAGATACACTCATAGATTGGTTCTGTTGGCATTAAAATTCAAACAACTTTCTCTGGCTCTTAAAATAGAGTAATATCAAAAACAAGTTTAGATGGAATGGAAACATTCTATGTAAACATTTGAATATTTCTTATATTGTGGAAACGTTTTCAAGTAGTTTCATTTTCATTATTATGACAATGAATACAGAGGAAATGAGTGTTATGCAAAAGCTCTGCCTCTCTTGCAGTTTCTTTGATGTGTTTAAGGACATTAACTATTTGCAAAAGTACTTAAGCCAGCATTAGAAAGTAATTGTTTTGTAATTTCATACAAAAACAACATTTTATTTTATTCTTTAAAGAAAAGTAATGATTTTGTAAAGAATTCAAGCCAAATTCCCCCATTTTATCTTATGCATTTTTAAAAAAATATTTGGCATGGACAAAAATCATAGTTTTACTTCTGCCTGTGAGTAATCAGGAAGCTTGCAGTCATGCAACTAAACCCTCATTTTCATGTTTCTTTCTCTTCAGAAGGTCTTAAACACTGTTAATAAAAGTAACCGATTTCTTAGTGCAAATTAAATAAGCCTATAAAATTATATTTTGCTTTACTATATGTAAATCTATATTATTTGGGATATTTTGTGGGAGTAATCAATTTTGTTTATACTCCACTGCATTAGATGTTACTTCTGTTGACTCTGTGCGCTTCCATTTCCACAAAACAGCAGTCCTGATTGGCATGTTGCTACATGTAAAATGCTTGGGACCCTTTTTATTTTTGCACAGAATTGCCAATGTCACCCTTGGAGTTCAACACAATTCAGTATTCTTCCATATTATTCAAGAGCTGTACAAAATTGTTTTGCAAGCTGTCAGAACAATACAAGCAGAATTCTTCAGTTAATCACAAATATTGCATTTCTTTTCCATTCAACTGAAATAAAGTGAATGAACGAATAAATGAATAAACCCCAAACATCATTCTGCTTTTCCACTGCCTAGCCAAAACCAGCACCAGTGTGTAGAATAGCTCAAAGCCCTAATGCGATAATAATAAAAAATGAAGAAGAAGCTTAAATACTTACTCTATAGCTTGACTTTCAGTGAAGGTCACAAACAATCAAATTATGTCAACTCCAATTTAGAAACCCTTGGACTTCCATCCTGTTTTGGAGTACCAAAAAGGCCATAACAATAAAAGATTTTCCTCCCTCTGAAAGCTACCAGAAGACTGCAGCTGAAGTGTCTGTTGTGACAAAATACAATCTTCTGGCATCTTGTTATAATAGCTACAAATTATTCATTTTGCATTAAAGCTACAGTAGTCTCCTTCTAAATGTGATAAATCATGTCCAGAAATTGCTAGCAAAAACCTTCTAGCCCTAGGCTTCAGGCAGAGCTGCTAGGTATTTCTTCACCTTTGAGTATGAGGGTAAGCAGTTAGGCTTTCCTGGAGCTGACCCCTGCTTATCTGCATTTTTTTGTCTTGATATTCAAAGTCCATTATTGGACTAGCCCACCTACCAGATCAATTCACTTTTCTCTCATATCATTATTTTCCATTACAGATATATATCCGTGTCAGTGGAACACTGGAACTGTCACTAATTAGAAGGCTTCTTGCAGACAGAACTTAAATTAACTGGGCCTGAACTCCTGGATTTGCTTTTAGTAAGAAATAACCACAGGCTCCAGTGTCCAGGGGAAAAATAAATAAATAAATAAAAAAAGGTCATAACTCATCTTCCCAGTTATTTTCCTTTCTGAGTAATGTTTTGTGAAGCAATCGAATATCTCCCTGTTTTTAAAGTGCAAATAATGATTTAAAAGCCTCTATTACCATTTTATAGAATCTGTCTTTGAGTGCCATACACTGCTTGTGGCAGAATGATAAGGGCTTCAACACAGACAGCCCACATTAGTGCTCTGATTAAAAGTCTCCCTTTTGTCTCCATTTTCAGGACCTTTTCTCCACAATAAACTGCTATTCTAAGAAATAGCCCTCTGCAACCCTCTGCTGCAATCCCCTTTAGAATTATAAGAGCTGTATAATGCCATCCATCAGCCAATTGTCTGAGTAAAATAAAATCCGTAACAATAGTCATTAGTAGATGATGTAGAGTCTCTTTCTCCTCTCACTTTTGAAACTTGAATTCCATTGAAAGCAATTGTTTATTGTGCTTTGTGTTGGGACTAGGGGAATGCAGTTTAGCTGGATTACTGCAAATCACTGTTTTCAAAGCTGAATTTGAAAACAATGCATACCCTTCTGATGATATGGTGTTTGTGTCTATTCTGCTTTTTCTTCTTCCAGCCTCTCAACATTTGTCCTGTCTCAATTGCTGGTGCAGCAAGTTCAGTCTGCATACTGAATATAACAGTTTAAATGACAGTTTCTGTGTTAGGTAATAGAGTGGTAATAGAGGGTATAAATAAAGCATGGGGACATCCTGAAAGGACCTTGCCAAGGGTACGATGAGGACGTTTCAGAATATTCTGTGCCTAACACAGTGTAGATATACTTGAGACAATCTGCAGATGGCAAGGAGTTAGCTGTTGCACTGCAAATTACATCCTAGGCTACCTGTATTCTCCACAAATTGTTAAATCTATATTTTACTGTCCAGTCCATAGGAAGGGGCTTCAGAGGAAACATGGCATGCAATTTAGCTGGACTACAGGTACACATCTTATATATGAAGCAAAAAATTTATTGTTAGTCCATTTAAGGTCTTGATGGTGTAATAAATTATTAAATTTATTATCAGTTTCATTTATAATAACACTCATGATCTAAATTATCTGATTATTACAACTCATTCCATATATGATAAAAACTGATACATGCAGATCTCACTCTTTCACTACTTCTGTGAATCCTAAAGTTGCCCTCCCAAAGTCATGTTTCCTACTGTAAGGAAAGGTGAGGCATGTTCTATAGCATCTCTTTGCAGGGAGAAGTACATACGGTTGATGTTGAAAGGAGGGGCATACTGCTGCGAGTGGTACAGGGAAAAACAAGTGTTGGAGCTGCACCAGAGCATCTAGGAGAGGGAAAGAACTGCCTTGGTCAGTTCCTGAAGCCTGCCTTGCATGAAGAAACAATTAAGGTTTTTTCATTATTCTGTCCCTGGTTGGGAGTCCATTTTCCTGTTTTACCTGTAGGGTGACCACCATCAAACCAGGAGCATGATTTGCCATCCAAATAACTTGTCAGAAAGTGGCGAGAACTGTTGAGTGAATTTCCTGAAAGGGGGTGACTGCAGTGCTGCCATGACCTCTTGTGTGCATGTGGCTTGGGAAGGCTGAGGAGAAGAATCAGCAGAGGGGATTGCTCTTGTGGAGAATAAGAGCAGGCTTGAATCACCAGAATGAGATTACATAAGAACAATGAGGGCAGTTCTGCCAAAATTATTGTTCATACAAGTCCACACCGCTTCTGAATTAAGACTACTGTTGCACCACTTGCTTTAAGTGCTCTGGCAGAACAGTGAGGATCATGAGTGAACTGTGGAAGGTTATGGATTCTAAGTCACATGGGAAGTATTACGCAGTGAGGTTATGGTGGATGCTACAACCTTATAATGGTTCCAGTAGTGACCCAATTTTTTCAATACCTCATTGTTCTGACAAACTTTGTTGTCAAACAAAGCATGTTTGTCATGTTTGGAAGGTTGGCAACCCTTTCATTCTGCTAAAGATAGAGTGGATGATTATGTTGAAAGGAGGGACAGGATAAGAGGTGTTTCTGGAGTATTTTTTTCCACTCTTGACCCTTGTAGGTGGCAGAGACCATCCACTGGCTTAGTGGGCTGTGGACTTTTAGAAAATGCCTGGACTTTTAGATCTCAGCAATACAGGAAGGGGTGGCAAAAGTAACTTCTGATCCAAGACCTGCAGTGAACTGCCCTCAGTTTCTTTCATTTGAATCAATACTAGTTCTCAGTTAGAATGGCACCTCTTATGCATGTTTCTTGTACAGTGAATGCACAGAAAGTTTCCTGAAACAAAACAACAATCTGTATGTTCTTTGGAAATGCTCAAAATGACATGAGTTATCTCAGATTGGCTATACAGGTAACTATATACATATGAGCATCTAAAACACCTGAAATAATAGACGTGGATTTAACCAGGGAATGAGAAGGCTGTTGCACCAGCCACGGCCTTTCACAGGAACTCGCCAGAAATGAGCATGACATGATTGCTGAAAAAAGTGCACAGTTTGCTAGATAGCTTTGCAAGACTAGGTCCCTTACCACTAAAAAGACGTTGACATACTGAAAAGGATCCAGAAAAGGGCCATGAAACTGGTGAGGGGTCTGGAGAATAAGTCTTAGGAAGTGAGGCTAAGGGAGCTGGGGTTGTTCAGCCAAGAGAAAAGGAGGCTGAGGGGAGACCTTATCGCTCTCTACAACTACCTGAAAGGAGGTTGTAGAGAGGCAGGGGTAGGTCTCTTCTCCCAAGTCACTGGCAATGGGACAAGAGGAAATAGCCTCAAGTTGTGCCAGGAGAGCTTCCGATTGGGAAAATCAGGAAGAAATTTTACACTGAAAGGGTTACCAAACGTTGGAATAGGCTGCCCAGGGAGGTGGTTGAGGCACTATCCATGGAGGTATTTAAAAGACAGGTTGACATATTGTTTAGTGACATGGTTTAGTGATGAGTTGTTTTTTATCAGTTAGGCTGATGAGCTTAAGGACCCCTTTCAACCTAGACAATTCTATGATTCTATGACTCCAGGCAGACAAAAGAGAGCAAGGTCTAGCAGAGTTATATCCATATTACCAACCTTTATAAAGGCTATACTACCATGTTATCCATGTGGGTGTAGAGGTGGAGTGCTATTAGTTTCTTGCAAGTTTCCTCATTCACAAAGGCCGTTAGAAGGCACCAATGCAAAATCCCAATGTGCTCAAACATGTAGAGGCTGTTGGTGATGGGGTGGGGTAAAGGGACAAAATGCAAATGCAGAACTGAGAGTAGAATACATGATGACATAAAGCCTCCTTCCAGGTGACAGTAAAGAAACATGCTCTTTTACTTAAAAAATCACCAGGAAAACTGCCATTTCATTTCATTGTGATATGTGACAACGGGAATTTTTCAGTGGCTTGCAGTCCTATTCAGACTGTTCAATTTCAGCATGTGGTTACTGACGAAATCAGAGGACTGATTCTTGGACATACAGAGCACTCCAAAAAGACTACATAAAGTACTCTTCACTTCGGCATTTTTCTTTCTCTTCACTCAATCTGTTGGAAGGGCTATGACTATGAATTGCATCAGTTGAAGTTTTGATTGGACTAAGCTCATACTATTCGTTCGTACAGCAACTTTTCTGTGAAATCAATGCAAAGGTGAAATCATTTGGTAAGATGTCTCCGTGTTTAGAGCCACTTTTGGTGTTTATTACTAGACATCCTTAGGGGCCTTTCATATTTTTTTTTGTTGCCACAGGAGCCACTGATTGAAAAGACACAGGATTCATGCTCCACCTACCACAATTTTTAGTTATAGAAATTATGGTAAACCCCAGGGTTAAAGTTGCTGGGTTCTAGTCAAGTTGAAGCTTCAGTCCCTTCAGAAAAGCATGCAAAGTCTGAGAAAAACTGGAAAAGAGCAGAGAGGTGATAGCCTGGCTGAAGAAAAAGCTAATTAAAGTGTTTGACATTTGTTCTTAGGGATTGTTTTAAGTGCCTGTAAAGTCACTGCTGAGACTTAAACTGTGTTTCCAAGGTAGAGCAGTGATTAAATTCTGCATTTTGTGTGTGACCTACATCAGTGGTCTTTATCAGCATTTGTGTGGAAGTTGGCAGATTACAGAATTGGTCCCTCTGCTTCCTGAGAGGTCAGCGAAACCAGACCCCATGGAGGCTCATTCACCGGTAACTTCTATATTGCTCTTTGCAGCTCTGTAGGGAAAAAACATCTTATAAATCTCTTGCACTAAAAAGTCAAGAATAATAGACAATAGTTTTGTAGGCTTCATTTAACTTCAGCTTCTAACCTAAGTTCAGACACCCTTCCTGGACCCTGTAAGATGTAATAAAGCAGGAAGCAAACTTGCCTAGGAAGCAGAAAACAAAAAGTTGAGTTAAAGTTTGATTTTTATGAAGACAAAAAGTTACCAGAAATGTGTTAATAAATTCTTCAACAAGGGACTTGCAGTATATTTGTTGTATATTTGTATATTTATTAAATATCTTTAGAAGAAAGTCATTAGAGAAGCAGAGACACTTGCACAGAAATGAATGTGGCTTGGATCACTCTGGAACCAGAAACAATTGGGGAATTTTAGAGATCTACATAATAGATGTGCAAAAATAACAGGATAACAATGAGATTTAGTATCAATGAATTCTAAGTATCTCTCGCGGCAGGGGAAAAAATGAAGGGCTTGTATGCTTTAGAAAGTGATATTATCTGTCACTTTTGAAAAGGGATCTGGAAAAATGCAGAAATCTCACTTCACTCAAAGTGCAACTGGTAAGAAAAATGCAAACAAAGTTCTGTTAAGAATGAAGTATTATCATGCTATCAGAAATCAACATCGCTGCCTCATTTGCATTGCAATTGTGCACTGAATACTCATCAGAAATATGTCTGTATGAAAGAGATGATTCTGAGAAGGGTGACAAGGCCATTAAAGAACTTTCTTATAAATGGCTATAGTGTCTGGTTTGTTTTTTTTTTTTCCCTTTAGAAAAGAGATAAGTAAAAGAAACATTACAAGCATTTTAAACACTGTAATAAATACTGTAATAAAAAATTATTAACTTAGAAGCATTTGTTCACGCATTTCCTGAAGAAATTTCTCTCTTCTTACTGGTACCCATGTCTATGTCTCTTGTCCTGCCATGTCCTAGAAGCTGCTCCAGGAGAGCTTCCATGATTCCTGTACTTTAAGTGGAAGACAATTTCAATTTTTCTCTTCACAATTTTATTGAACAAGTCGAACATCTCACATCATTTAACTGAATAGTGAAATGTATTGTTATATAGAGTGGCTGTATTGTTATATAGAGTGGATCAGATCAATGTTTGTAACAATTTAGGTCTGAAAAATCAGTATTTAAAGTTGATATTAATAATAATAAATTTTATGGAAGAGATATAGTAAAATTCATGGTTTAAGGTGTATATCAGGATTTGTAGAGTACTCAGATGAAACCTATCAGTAGATGAACACTTAATGCAGCAGTCTTGCTTCTTATTTGAACATTTTTGCTATCACTGATCTCACCAGATACACGTTTATGCTGTTGTTCTTGGTGCTGGCAGGTCATGGAAATAATATGAATTCAAAACTGTGACATTGCTATTTTTTTGGTTTTGTTTTGCTTTCTCTACCAAGGAGATATTTCAGGGAGATGGAAATCCCTGAAATAATGAGTAAAAACCATTCAATTTCTTGGAATCAAAATTATTTTTTATGACTGAGTAAAGTCAAGTCACATAGTCGTACTCATGGATGAAAAATATTGTAGATCTTGGGTGAAAAATTCATCTTCTAAAATTCCAAACAAATCTGTCATTAAAATTACCAGAATTTTTTGTCACAATTCATTTTTCTTACAAAAAGAAATAGAATGAAAGTCTTAATTAACCTGTTTCTTTGGGACTGTAACTCATTTTCATTTGTAAACTAGACAGTATCTTCACACCAATGACTGATATCAATTTTATCTGTTTCTCCACTAGGAAACATCACAGCCTGTGTCTCTCAAGTCTACATCACAGACTAATTCCATAATTGAAACCCTCAAAAGTAACCTAGCTTGCAGTAGACACACGTGACTGCACATCAGGACACAGCTGAAAGGACAGAAAGAAGGAATAAGCCCTCTCAGCAGAGGCATGTTTAGCTTAGAGTGTTACAACAGCAGAAAGTTTCTGGCCCCTTATCTGCCCTTCCCCAGACAGACCGATAATATTGATGTGTAAATATACACAGAGATCACCACTGTGCAGCAGAAAGTCCACTTTGGTGTTGAAATGGAGCCACCTACCAAAACCATGGTTATTATTTTCAGGCTTCACACAAAACTTTAGAAACTGAAAACTTCAGTGATAGAAAAGTATGAAAGGGCAAACGAAGGGTAGCTTTGCAAGCAAATTCTCAGGTTTAAAAAATGTATATTTTTGTTGGTTGTTCTCAGTGACTTTGGTGATATATACAGTAACTGTTTCTTATTTGCTGAGACATTTTAGCATTCTGTTTGGTAAGCTTGCAAAGGTATGAAATTGGCTGTATTTTTGTTTTGCTTATGCAAAAGCCAAGAAGTTTTCTCATTAACATTATCTTTTGCTTCAGCTTCTCATTTTATTTTAGCTCCCACAGTAACTAAGCTTGTTAGGGAGTTTCAGCCAAATCAGCCAGATGCTTCTAACTCCCATTACATTTTGTAAAGTCCTCATATGGAGCCTTGAACAATGGGCTGTATTCCAATACAACCAAACTGAACCTGAAACACCAAACAGACAATAAACAAGACAGACAGTGAAAGGGAGGGAATATTTGGCACTCCAGAGATGAAAATCCATGTGCTTATTTCTCACATTTTTGTTTCTACCAGTGGCATCCAAACGTTGATTTGATTACACGAGAGTTTTTATCCAATATTTAATTCTGTGAACTCATATTGTTAATGCAGAATTTTTTAGCTTACAGTTAATGATATTCAATACTTTTGGAAAAATAAACCCCAACAAATAAACAATAATCTTCATCAATAGTCTGAAACAGGACTTTTTCCTTAGGAAGGTGAATTAGGAATTGTTCTTAATGTAGGAGAGTTATCTACCCACCAGTGGACCCAGATATGTCCCAGCCCATCTGCAGCAAGTGCAGAGTATCATCTTCATCCATGAAGTGGAACGATTTGGAGAGGGAGTGCAGCTGAAAAGCCAAAAAGCACAGACACAGGTCAGGGAGAGTTGTATTTCTGGTGACCCAGGTCCAGTCATGAATTGGATGAGAACTTTGCAGATGTGTGTTGTACCAGATACATTTTGATGACCACCTATTGATCAAATTGAGGAAACACAGTGGAAAATGTTAAAGGTAATATGCTAAGTAGTTAGTAAAGGTAATATGCTAAGTAGTTAGATACATAGGTCTGGGTGCCAAATTCATTTTTTCTGTTTCACTCCCATTCACTAAGGTGCATGGGAAGTGCTGCCATCTGTCAAAGTGATTAAAATTATTTTTTAATACTTCAGCTATCTTGTGCCAGCATCCTAGGATTTGCATCTAATATGATTTAATGTTGATTTAAATGCTTTTATGATGAAATGGAAGGGAAAGTGTCCATAGTTAGACACGGTATGCAGTGCAGAGGAATACAGGCATAGGGTGAAAAGTGATGGGGTCCCAGTTTGCTCTGCAGACCCATAGCTATAAACAACTCACTTGTGGTCAGTTAAAGAAATGCTGTCCTGCAGCTGGACAAAAGTGACTTCGGGAGTAGCAAAGAATGGAAAGAAATGATATCTCACACAAGTAAAAGGTGACATATACAACAAACTGGGATGTTACCTGGAGCTGCAGACCAGTGAAAATAGAACAAAGGAGTAAAAAGGAGCTAGCAAGCATGGAAAAATGACACCAAGTGGATTGCAGAGTGTAGAAGAACCAAAATCAACATTACATTCCATCAGGTGAGGTATGCCAGGTGCTGACACCCTTGTCACCACAGCCACTGGCCATGAAGCCAGAAACCTTAGGAGTCAGGGCAGCCTGGAAAGGACGAGCATAACACTGTGAAAAGCTCTAGCAATTATGTGTGTATAAACCAACTTTAACTGCATTCTTCTTCTTCTGTAACAATTTAGGTCTGAACTAATAATGATCACATATAAAGATTTCAGTTATATTAACAATAAATTCTTGTTTTTACTTATATATAAGGTGTGCTTCCTCTTTGTCCATTAATAAGGTTTTGAATCTAACAGTGTTGATATATTTCCTTACATCACAAATTCTGGAAATAATCTAAGCGTTACATAGACAGGAAAATACACAATTGCTAAATCCAAAACAACTGAAAAAGCAAACAAAACTGTGAGAAGAACCACAAGAAATACACAACTGTTCCACAGTTATCAGCCATGCAGTATGTATAAAAGATTTTCTTGAATGAGTCCCATAGAAAATGCTTCTTATCTCTTCCAAATTTGTCTGCTTTTACATTTCTTTCTCAACTATACTGTATGTGTGAAAGACTCGTTCAGCTCCTAAGGGACTAGACGATTTAAGAGGCTAGTAGAGGTGGAGACACTGAAATATTTTACACATACACCCCAGTTTTCAAGAAAACTCATTTTAATACTTAATACTTTGGCTTTTTCTGGAAAACTATCTGTGTTTTCCTGTAATGTTTAATATGTTCAAATATTTCAATTGAGGATGTTTAAATGCAGAATAAACATTGAAAATAACTATGCAAAAAATCAGATATGTCCCCCTAAAAATTATCTGAGCCAACCAGAATATCAGAGTACACGGAAGCAAGAAGCTTTTTCAGTCTTTTTCAACTAGCTGTATATTGCAAAACATGAGAACATATTTGGTTCTGTATTGTGTGCCTGTATGGGAAGTATGTGATGGTAAGTACAATCTTAAAATGTTAGCACTGTGAAAAAGCATCTGAAACATGAAAATTAGAAATTAATGAGGGTTAAAATTTTAATGAAATTTAGATGATGCTATTTAAATAGATCATAACTCTATCAAAAGTGTTTTACTAAGCTGGATATGTTTAGACATGATTAATTGATTAAATTAACTTACATGCAACAAAGTAGCCTTTAATAATATACAGTAACTTAAGATGTCAAATAGAAAGAATAGTTCCAAGTTGCCTTATCTCTTTCAAACCCTGTAGAAGAAAATGAAAATAAAATCACAGCCTTCAATTTAAGATACACATTTCAGTGTCTTAAAGTAAATTTTCATTTTGGAATTCAGGACACTACCATTATCATACTCTGGCAAATTTTGCCTATTTTTTATTCATTTTATCTGACAATACACCTAGGGGTCTGGTTTCAGGGAAAAAAATAATCAAAGAGTAGGTGAATGGCCAGCTCTTTGAGAAATGCAGATAGTCACAAAGACCTGGATTAATTCCATATGTCTTAAATACTTAAACTAAATCAAGGGCATGAGGAGTCCTAGTCATTTTTAGGACTAGACAATCACTCTAGTTAATTACAGTAGTTATTGTAAACTTGATGTACCCTTATAGCCCTGTGGTGCAGTATTGCTATGACTAGTAGCAGGCCTCTTTAAAGATCTAAAAGAATTTTAAAAAACCAAAACCAACTAATTAAATGCATGCAGGTAAATGAAAATATAACGCAGCAATAGATTAGTGATGGTATGTCATGCTAGACTAATTTTTGGGTTTTTTTTAATCAGGACTTCAAAAGAATAAGTGACCTGATTCTTTGTGAGAAATTATTTGTTAGGATGGGACATGTGAGACTTAGCAAAAGACATGCAGAGAGAAAGAACAATTGCTAAATAGTGTTAAAAAGGAAACTATCAGACTAGAGGAAGATTAGTAGCAGAGTTCCTCAAGGACTAGTCCAGCAATGGACCTTTAATGTTTTCATTAATGAATTTGGCACAGAAATAAAGCCTTGATGAAAATTGTTTATGACACAAAGTTAAGAGGCAAGTAAATATAAAGGAGCATTAACATATCATGCAGAAAGTATATGATGATTTTGAGGACTATAGTAGAAATTGGATGGAAGTTAACTGAAACATAAAGCCCTGTGAATAGGGACTAGTAATAAGGTTTTCCACTGTTAACTGTAGATGTATTGATTGGCAATGACTTAGAAAAATCTGACACAGTATAAGTATCCTGTGCTACTAAAAACTGAAAATATGATGGGTTTCTGAAAAAGTAGATGTGGGTTTAGGTGTTTTATGTGGGAAACTGTGTGCTATTGGATAAAACACTATTTATAGTGATTTGCCTACAATATCTTGTAAAGCCTTGGTCACTTGTGTTAAACAAAAATGAAACTGAAAGAGCTGCAAAATAAAATAGTCTAGTAATAAAGTGTCTTAAAGACACTTAAGAAAAGACTTAAAAAGTTTTACATAATAAAACAAACCGAAGTCCTAAAGTTATAACTAGAAGAAGAAGGAAAGAGTCAGACAGGAGAAAAAAGCATTTAAATGAAATGGGTATAAACTGGGCAGGGACAGAAATTTTTTACCATGTTGGAAACTTTTTTAAAGTATCTGGGAAATGAGATCCTGGACTAGATCCTTGTGAAGAGTGATTTTCTTGAAAATCTGTCTAGTTTAAGGTAGAATGTAGTATTTTGTTAAAGTGTTTTTCTGATGTTGTTTCCTGCAATCACATGTTGAATGACCTGATGTGTTATTTTTGTTTGTAGTTTCTTACAGCTTGTAGGTTTTTCCTGTTTATAGCATTAAAAGGAAACTTGGTCTGAAAGAAGAATTTTATCCTCCTGCCCCACAAAATATAATGTTTCTTACTAGTGTTAGATACATATTAGCATTATTAACAATAATTTGTGGTTTATCTACATATTTTCCACATTTATTGCAGGTTCAAACCTGTAAAGTTTGCACTGCAGTTAAACTCAGACTAGGATCAATTCCTAGTATTTTTTGTGGGAAGTTTTCCTTCTTTAAATTATGTGTCCAGAAAGTGTTTGGAATATATCTTAGTACTACTGCTCACCTTACATGCACAATTAGTCAGCTCAGTACTTTTTTTTGTGTATTGAAGAATAATGTGAAAGTTAACAGATGAATAACAAATGTTCTTAGATCTAATGACCTTGACTGTGTCCTTGGGAACTGCTATTTGTTTTAGTTAGCAAGTAGTACCTTCTCTGTTAACCATATCTTCTTTCTCATGCTTATGGGGTCCATAAGACTGTTTCCTTCATTTATGCTATCAAGAGTCTTTGAGGGTTAATATTAATAAAATCATTTAAGGACCCACATAGTTTTCACATGTGCAAAAGAGATTCATTGTCAAATATCATATAAAGTTTAAATTAAACTTCCTCTTTCTGCACCTCTCAAGCTCTAAAGTCAACATACATATCACATCATGAGTAAGTTTGCTCATTTTGAATTCTTTGTCTTCGTTTCAGGAGAACTGCTTCTATCAGGGACACTCATCTTATTCTATCTAAAAATGATCTCCCAGTCCTCTGTCAGAAAACACAGACACTGCTATGAATACTAAGACCTGTTAATGTTCCCATTAAATTTGAGGCAAGCTACCAGCAGTTTGAAAGCATGATCAGTCAAGACCTACACAGACCTCGTTCTCAGAGATATTAAAATGTCACGGTCAGGACACCAACTTAGGAACCTCTTGAAAATTTTTGCTTCACTGCAATTAATAGTTTTTTTTCAGTATATGTCAAATGAGGGTCTAGTTTAGGTTGATGGATGTTACTGTTGTTGTTAATGTTATTCCTTTAAAGAGCACATTAATAATAATTGTTTCAGACTTTTGGGATACTGGAAATAAATAACATAATTTTCATTCATAAAAGGCAGTATTGTTTAACTACATTTCCATTCTTTTTCACTGATACATTTTAAACATTTAAAATTAACAGCTTTTTGATGAGATGTTGATAGTTTTCTCTTGGAAAAACTTTCTCATGGAATTCTCTTAAGTTGTGCTCTTGAACAAATCCAAAGGTCAGTCTAAGGGCAGGCACATAAAGGAGTTAGGGTATGAGTCAGATTTGTTTTCACTAGTCAGTGAAGGAAACTGAAGGCACAAGATATGTATCTACTTCAAGATTCCTTTCTTCTGGCATACCAGGTATTGGCTGCAGGAAGTAAGGTCGTTTATTGTTTTCTGTCTCTACTGGTAACCCAGATGAGCCTAAGCCTCATCCTTCTCAAATTAATTGAAACGTGCTTTCCCAGAAATATCTTAAATTAGAATTTGTACTAAAACTTGTTGCTACTTTATCAATCTTTTTGTGCCTTCCAGGCTCAACTAGAACAATAGGACTACATAAAAATTTGCTGTCGGAAGGCAGGAAGGCAGGAAAACAAAATATTGTGTGATATGTGCTGCTGATTTCTTATCTTTAAGAGCTGTATAATGCAGGACTGAATGACTTAAATCCTAGCTTAAAAGATGTGAATGTAAATCCACTTGAACCTAATCTACTCCCCGTACAGTTTTCCCCTCTTTCCTGCTGCCTTCCAGCTGCTGAGTGAAAGTTGTTTGGGCAATGGAATTTCAAGCCTGAAGTTTAGATGTAGCTTAGATAAGGTTGGCCCAATTAGCTTAAAAAAAAAAGCCCAAACATTAATTCTACTAGCTGTTCTGGGTTTTACTGAAACAGAGTCTCTAGTTTAAAGGTATGATTGCTCCATAAAGGTTATTCCTTTCTCTTTCTTTACTTAACATGATCATTCTCTAATTCATTTTTTTTCTGAACCTTTCAACCTGACTTAGATTTTTGTCTTGTTCTTATTGTTTTGGTCATGTATTATCTTAGCTGCTGAATTACTGCATTTAGAATGGATTATGGTTTGGCTCTAACTAATTTACTTAATGTAAAAAGTGTTAGATAACAAAAAGAAGAATTTTCAGTTTTCTGTGTAAGATTCAGATCACATCTTCAAAATACTTGTACATATACAAAGACATATAATGCCTCAAAGCAGAGAAATTTTAAAAAAATAATGAGATCAACAAGAAAATTTTAAAAATTTCTCTTACAGTTTGATGATAAGTAGTGACAGGTAAACTAGTATGAGTAATAATGAAACTAAAGCTTTATGCAACATACAGTGGCAAAAGTTCAGTTCAATGGGGAACAGTTATTTTAAGTATGCACAAGAACTATTATCCATCTGCTTTTATAGAAAAAAACATAAAATTCGGAGTCTAGAGAAGTTAATTGAACAAGTGTCAAACTCTTACAAGGAACCAGATCTCCTCCAGAAGGTCCCAAGATCTGCATCTAGGTAGGCAAACCTATGTAAACTCATTTAAGTCAATGCAGAACACTGAGTTAAGCAGTCTGGCTCTCTATAGATGGGCACATACATCAGCTAAAATGTAGGTTAAAAACAGAGTCACATGACGCGTCTTCTGTAATTAGTAAAGTATGAAAGGGAGAAAGACAAGTTTTCTGAGAATAACTCATATTTTTTTCTATGGAGTATCTATCTCTTTCCATTGAAGAAACTGAAAGTAACTATTTTATTAATTTGAGATAGGTACTTTAGTCAGGTTGCTAAAGATAGAATAGTCTATTAGGTAGCTAAAGATATAATAATCTGTTCTTTCTGACTATGATCACATGTTACCATTTCACTTCATCTATTTTAGGATACTACAAAGATCTCTCTAATCTCAGATTTCTGAGCTTAAGTACACTTAAATTGTCTAGAAGACCTTATGTTTTGTGACTAAATAAATGTTTCAGAGGACCTCAGCTTCAATTCGGAAAGGCATTCAAAAATCTTAAAGGTCTTAATGGTGATTTGCATTTTTGGATAATATCATGGAAAGATACTGAACATATTACTTCATTTTACGTCAACTGGCTCATGTTACAACAGCAATTGTGTTTTCATTTCTGGGACTTTGGTACAACTGCTGCCTGGAATAAATGTGAAATTAGTCATAGCAGATGGTCTCTGCCTATCTCCTGGTGGGTAGATTTCTCCCTCATATACTTTCCAGAAAAATGACTGTATAAAAGAAGCAGGTCGTAATAACCAACAGCTGTCAAGTGGGAGCAAAATATCTGCTACACTCCACTCCAGGATGGCTGTGCTTCAGTGGTGTCACACTGGCTATGTTGTACTGTATTTGTAAAGCACTGTGAGAGTCTGGAACGAAAGGCCCTAATAAATGTCAGATTTCTATAGACCTAGTCATAGTAGCAAAATATTCATTGTGGGTTGGTAGTTACCATTGCATTTCATTCTGGTCTCCTGTTTTAAAAATAATGCTTTTTTATTGGGCAGGCTAACTATAACACTGGTGTTATAATTCTAGAAAGCACAAATGGATTATGTGAGGAACCGAATCCATAGAAACAGCACAGACTGGAAAAGAAAAATAAGTGATTTCTCAACAAAATGGGCAGGATTCATCTCTGGCAATCAGTATGCATTCATCATCTTGATTTAAATATGTTTTTTCTTCAGAAAGACCTTAGTCATACAAATGACTTCAGCTTTTGTGTTCAAAATACCTGATTGCTCATTTCAAAGTCCAAATGTGTCAATAACAGATTATATTGTTGGGTAATGCGTTTAGCAAAACATACTCGGACTTTGCATAGTATGTTGCTGCAGTTCAGATGTATTTGTCACAAACATTTGTTTCCAGTTTGGGTTGGGGAGAACATACTAATTTGGATAAACTTCGACCACTGCAATTTAAACAAATCCTTGAAACATAGTCCTGGTTTGGTATTGATGAATTAGTCATACAGTCTTTGTTGGAAAAGGATCACCGGCCTTTAAGTATATAAGCAGCTGGAAAACAGCCACAATGATTTAAGAACTTATCAAATGGCTTATTCAGAAGATGTGTTACTTGTCTTGCACCATTTCATTATTTTCCCTAAATAGACTGTAAGAAGATCCTTTAATTTTGAATAAGATTAATTAAAAAAAAAATAAAAATAATGCAATATAAAGAGGACAAGTGCAAAGCAAGAGGGACTAATGAGCTGCACAGAGAGGAGACAGAGAATTGCTAGCTCAACAGCAGCATAGGCAGAAAGAATGTGAGATTCCTCACAAAACCCAGATTAAATATGAGATGGCAATTTCTACTTTAATTTTTATTCAGACTCTGTCATGGACCTTATAACTGTGCAGATGAGAGAAAAGAATTAATCAAGCCCAAACATTATTTATTACTTAATGAAAAATGTCTAACCGAGGTCAACAGCATCAGACAAGTTTATCCTACTCTAAACCCTGGAACTCTAGGAGTGCTCTCTGCAGCTGACTCCAAGACACCACAGTTGCATAAATACATTGTTCCTATTCAATGAGAAATGCCTACACTTTCCCCAATGCTTATGTCATTCAGCTTTTCAACAGTGAAATAAAAAGAAGCATTTTGATCAGATATTACTCTTGGGCATCATTTCCCTCTTGCCTATTCTGTGGCACATGGGCTGGAAGGAGTAACAGTTTTTGAGATATTTTTTTTGCTATATTCACTATATCAAGATGGTGCGTCTGAATAACTGTGGGAGGTGGAAAAATCACTGTGCACCCAATTATATGCTTAAACTTAGAGGCAGGCAGGACTAACCCAACTGACTAACCCAACCTCCCTAAATGTAATCTAAACATGTATCTTAGACATAATCTAAGCGAGTAATTTAATTGTCATCAGTATTCCATACAGGCAATGAAAAAGAGAAAATTTCCACAGGGCCATTTATTCTGTCTGGTAGTACAAAGCATGAAAATGCTTTGTGGAACAAAGCTATGTACAGCAGATAAAACTCTTACTGAAGACACTTACAGCTCTTCCTCTTCAGTAAGGACACCCTGGATGACCAGTTCAGAAACCTGCATTTTAGGTACATAAAACTAGTTGAGATGAATACCATTCAGACCTGAGAGGCATAAACTGGTCTACAGATTACTGGGTGTCTGTGGACTTATTCTAAGGTGGTCTGAAAGATAATCAAGTGAATCTAGTGTCAGCTTGCTTACATATCTATATAAGGTACTGTAATGCAAATTTGAATTTTGCATCTATAGACATCTGTTGAGAACATGACGTGACTATTTCTGTTCTATTTTGTCTACTTCATATAAAGTAGATGAATCTTCTTTATTAACAGGGCATTATTGTGGTAAATAGAATGACACTGCAGTAAGCAATGCTGCCACAGACTTGTGGTAAATGCATGAGGCTTCATACGCATGAAGAAATCCACATGCCTGCCACACTAAATGTATGAAGAGTAACTATTGGTATTTTTGGAATTCAATGAGATTTAACATCACAAATGTACTTGATTTAGGATTAAGTTTATGTATGTTAAGAGGAAATGATCCCCAAATGTTTGCACGGTTTTTATTGAAACTATAATAACATTTCATAGTATGTTCCACCATCCTGGTTCACCAATCGGCCATCACAGTTGGAGATCATTACATGTCATACACACTACAGTGGTGAGAACTGGTGGACATAAGTACCTGACCCTCACATGAAGTTTGGATGCAGACAGTCCTCGTGCAGGATGCAGGAAATCCCACGGTTATGACAGTCAAGATGTAACCCATGAAACCTAAATTTTGCTGCTACTATAATAGTATTCATCGGAAATCTTCAAAGTATACTTACCTATACAGAAGGAAGTAAATTTTCCTTGAAAAATTAAATCTAGAATTTTTCAAATAATTTGAAACCACAAGTTTCACAAAAGATACAAAGAAAACACTCTAGAGATGTGTTACAAGCAGAAGGAAAAAGAAAGAAAAGCACAAATCCCATGCTTTAAGGAGAGGAAAATAAAAATAACCAGTTGTAGGCTGAAGGCTGAAGCATCTTCTTTATGCACATAAATGTCAACTTCAGCAACTAGATAGGCATATATACCAGAATGGGAGTGGGTTATACAATATTTAGATACGATAGATATATTGGAGTCAGTAGGGTCTAATAATACTCATCTTGGGATACTTGAAGAACTAATCAAGGAAAGAAACATTAACAATTATTGTCAAGGTTTTAAGGATTACAAGAAAGATCCCAGAGTGCTGGTGAAGGACAATCATTGCATCCATCCCTATAGTGGAGGAAAGGAGGCTTTCAAAGGAGTAATGTCACTCAGCTAGTTTTGATCTCACTGGACACTTTGAGGAAAAAACTTATTAAACTAAACAACAAATTTATAAGCACACAGAAGATTGTAACATAATACAAAGACAAGCAATTTGGATTTGTCAAAAAGCACTCCTACTAAAGCAGGCTACCACCTTTTCCTAAAACAACTCATCCAGTATGATGTATTTTCATTTCAAGAATGCTGTATTTTCATTTCAAGAAGTCCTTCGAATACCCTGACGTTGTCATAGCATGTAACTAGAAAAACATCATTTAGATGAAAGCATGGTAAAACGGGAATGTATTACTTGAAAGCTTGCTCTCCAACACTTGCTAACTACACTTTACTATTCACCTTCAGGGATATTTAAACTGAGGCTCCAAAGGACATGCCTTAGGCTTGGTTCTGGGTATTTTCTCAACTAGGTATTTTCATGGAGAATGTGGGCAATGCACAAAAAAGTTTCTTCTAACTTGTGTCTTAAAACCTAAAAGATCACAAATTTCCCTGTCGGTGAACAGAAAAAGCAGCCCAGCATTGTCTTGGAAGGTAACCCTGCCTAGAGGCCCAGGGACCAGGCATCCCTCAGCCAGCACCTACTGCTGAGTGAGGGTGGCAGACAGAATAAGACAGACCTCACAGCCATAAAATGCTTTGGGACATTTTAAAAAAGTTATACAAGTTTGGCAGTACAATGTTGTTGTTATTTTTACATGATAAGAACTGGAACAGAACTGTGTTAAATGTGCCAGGGTAATTGCCATCAGACTTTGCAGTAGTGAGGTGAAGGAGTAAAGCAAAAGGAAAGGAAAAGAGCTGAGTTATTACAAAAGCTGAATCGAAATGGAGGTGAGGTAGAGATGCATATGTGATGACAAAGAGCAAACCAAGTTAGGTACGTCATTGGAGATTTTTCCGCCCAATGCCAAAACTGTACTTAAGTGCACACAAAGATGATCACAAAGCTCAAAAGAAAAGGTGTACATTAGTGTCTCCTATAAGTATATATTATCAATTAATTTCTGCATTTTATAGAATCTGGTTATATAATTTAACTGCTCGAGCTTCCAGGTTGGAATTAGCAGTCCTATTTTGAATTTTGTTTCAGGAGAAACCAACAGATATTTAGCCACATTCCCACTGTACCTGACAGAAGGGTGAGATGTCTTGTGGAAAAATATGAGATGAAGAGTATGACAAGAACTGCTGAAGGCCTGTACAAAATGGAAAATTACTTCGAAAGCCCACACAGTCCAAAGATCACGAAAATTATATAAAATAAAATAGAAAGTTGACTTAAGAAAGAGAAAAACACTAGGTGGCAGAAATAGAATATTATGATCTGGGCAGCAGGTAAAGCTGGGATGGCTGGAAAGAATATGACAATAGAGTGGATCATAAAGTGAATAGGACACAATAATAATAATAATAAAAAGACTCATGTCCTTCCACAGTATAATACCAGGATATTGAAAGTGAAATACAGATATTTCTGCTTCATAGTGAAACAACCACAATTGGTGTCCTGGACTCACTGACAACTATCCTTTGGAGAAGATGAATCATGAAGTTAGAAACAAGAATAGTATCTTAAAGTTTATCCCCTTTGCCAATATGAGGAAGAGTATGCAGACAATGAAGTTAATTTCCTTTATTCAGCTTTAATCATATGTTAAAATAAATATTCTAATAATGTTGGGAGACAAATGTTATGCAAACCCTCCTGTGGCAGTTATAAGAACAGCTTACTCAGCACAGAGATTCTAAAGTATTTGTCTCTAGTGACTGATGATAAACTTATTTTTTCTAGTTTTCCCTCTATATCTCTGTAAGTATACATTGTCAAAACACTTCAGGAAACACTTTTCTTTTAGGAAAAGATCAGGCATGAGTGATCTAGGGAAAGCTAGGAAGGAATCTGGGCTAAGTGTTCACCTGTGGTTTTACTTTTCTCTCATTTTATTCTAGGTCACAACACAATGGTTAGAAAATATGACTGGTCAGTCTTTTATGACAGCTGCAAACATTGTTTATGTTATTTTAACTACTGGAAAAATTAACATTTATAGTAGGTTCTGATGAGCCTGAATAAATATAAATCAGGCTTTTTTTCCTGGGTACACATTATTTTTTCTTCCCATGTAATTCTACTATCCTATTTAGGAAAAAGTCATGAGAACTCATAATAATGATGTCTTAAATAGTCCTAAAAAGTGTAATGTAAGAAACCTCTCTAAAGGCTGATATAATATCCAAGATAAATGTTTCCATTTAATTTAGTGAATATTAAGTAAGCTGCTTTTGATGGTATTTCCATCAGTTTATTTCATTAACTGAATATTTTAATAATATTTTCATTAAATATTTATATTAAAAATCACACCTTGAAAATTAAATACATATCCCTTGATAGTCAAGATGGTTTCTTGGCTCATATCAGTGTCTTCTTATACTCTTAGAACTCATCAGCTGTAACTTAGAGTTTCTATTATGTGTCGAGATCTTAACTAAGACCTTACATTCAATTTTATTCAGGGTGCCTTTTCTTTTTTATGTGATTTTTTTTCCCTTTATGAATATTCAGACATCACATTGACTACAGAATGTCAAATATTATTAAAATTCTCACTTTTTTTTAAACATAGCTTAATGTGCTTTGGGTAAGATAGTGCAAATACATTGAGTACCTAGGAGTCAGATCATGAATTCAAAAAAAATGATGAAATTTAACAAGTTACTGGGATAATCTATTACTCTGCTTTATAATCTACTTCAGATAGATTATATTTTTTAAAAGTTTGTTGTTTGATGAATATAAGTTAAAAGCTGGTGCTCATTAGAATACTAAAGTGCAATAGATCAGGTTAAACCATATGAAATGAGTACGTTATGTAAACTGATATTCACTGGTTAGTAAGAATTCATACATTTGGGACTAAAAATATAGGAAATATTTTTGTGCTCAATTTTGTCACTATTTGACAACCATTTATTCCAGTTTATATTGAGGGGATGTTTATTATCACTGTCAGTCATTTGGGTTTGGGGATGGGTTTTGGTTTTTTAAAATTTTATTTTTGTACATCTACCATATAGATATGTATATACTGATATAGATAGGATATATTTTTTTATATATGTGTGTGTCTGCATATACCCGTAATGTTTAATCCTTTGATCTGTGATGGACAACCTAAATTTCACACAGTACATAGTACTGATTCTCCCCTTTTGATTGAAGAGTCGGGCTTCAATAAAAAGTTCCTAATTGCCTCCAAAGACATCTTTGATTTTCCCTGACGCAAAGACCCCGATTCATGCTTATTGTTAGCTTAATATACTAGTTGTATAAATGTTTAAATTCTGTTACAGCACAGTGAAATGTATTTTGAACATTTAATTTATCTAATGAACTAAAGACAGTTTTTCACATTGTTCAAAAACATTTTAAATAATCTAAACAGAAATCTATTTCTTGCATCACTTGACTCAACGAGTGACTGAAGCTATTCGTTAATCTCAAACTGTATTCTGGGAAATGTTTAGATTTCATATACAGCCCATTTTGGCACACATAGCTCGGTGTATCAGCTGTTCAATTTAAATTTGTCTGCCATTTTTTGGGGACAAGAACAATCTTTTTTGTTGAAAGTTGTAAGTGCACTGTTGATAATATACAGAAGCCATTTATACACTAGTTGACCTCTTGACCACATAGATTTAAAAATTATTTTTAGAGGTTATTTGACTCTTCTGCACTGTTGTCCCACAGAAAGGTGTGGAATTTATTGAACTGTTCCTCATAAATTTTCAATTTAATATTACGTATTTTTAAATTATATATTATTGACTTCTGTCCATAGAATACCACTATTATGATAATATTTTATTAGCAGTAAAGACAAACAAGCACTTAAAGGCTTTAGAGCTTGAGATTCATAGCTAACATTTTCTAATGTTCAAGTACAGTCAGATAAGATAGTCAGTATAAAATGATAGCTTAGTCAAAGGTATAGATGATTTGAAGCCTCTAACCCTGAAGACATCAACAGTAGTTCTGAGGCAGGTTCTGTCTGCTGCACATCTGTGTGAAAATAGCAGACGTAATAAAATTAGTATGTAGAGAATAAACACAGATAGCAAATGACAAGCAGTATAACTCACTGTGTTGCATGAGGGGAAAAAAACATGCTGTGAACCGTAATAATAATCACAAAAATCGAAGTACTTCAAAACAACTGTCAGTTATTGTGCAAGAAGATTCTATGACTCCAGGGGAAGGGTTCATGTATACTAGGGCAAGAGTTCATAAATAAATAATATTAGTCATCTATACAAGATTTTCACTACAATTTTAACATCTTATAGTTTTCCACATCATTAGAATAATTTTAAAGCTTTTTGGGGTTTTTTGTTTTCTTTTGTGAGAAAAAAAGCTCTCAGGTTTTCTCTTGTAATATTACAATGATCATCAAGGAATCAAAGCAACATTTAGTTTTAATAATTCCCATATTATTTTGGCTTTTCATATGAAAGAATATGTTGTCCAGCAATTCCAGCTAATATTCTATGTTAATATTTTTATCTTCTTTCCCATGGTAATTTATCTTTTTAGTTTTATAAATTTTTCTGGTGGAATAATAAACTTTTGGATTTGATGACTGACTGAGCAAGCAAGATGAGGTTAATTGGGGCTCCAGTCCTTCTTTCCTCACAAAGCCACACTTTTACCAGTATAGCAGCTGGGTGAGCCCAGGAAGGAAAAAATTATAAACAATGGTTTTGTCTTACTTTACTGTATTTTTAGATATTCCAACAAGGAAAAAAAAAAAAAAAGGCAAAAAAAAAGCAGTAAGGCATGCTTAAACACACAAAACCCCTCACACTAAACCCCACAATTCTGGATAATTTATCAGAGAAAAATGTATTATGAACTTCATTGATATTATTCTTAATTCCAAATAGAAATGTTTTAGTAGCTACCTGAGAGGTACTTGTGGACACTTTGGGCGGAATCAGACATCCTTTTACCAATGTGTCTGTGAGGCCTTTGAAAATGTTTTGATCAACAAAGTTTTTTAGGAAGTATATTTTTGTCTTGTGTGTTTGAAAAGGGCTTACATCCTGGGTGAAAGTTGCTATGGGCTGTAGTCTAAATGATGTTGGTTGCTGAGGACCAGCTATTTATACTCTTTTACGTTTTGTGGTATACTTGTTCTTTAATTCAGATGGGCTTCTGCTTATTCTGATCCACTAAATCAACACACCAATGTCAGCCTTGTGCACTCCAGCTGGCTCAGTCTCATCAGTGTTCAATGGTAAACAAAAAGAAGGCCTATCTTTAAGAAGCAACTGGTTTAATTCCAAGTAAACCCTGTTCTCATAAATTTGAAGCCACAGATGCTTCTTATTTTGGTTGCTATAGCAGATGAACAACCAAACCTACTTTTTTTCCCTATCCTGGTCTTTTGTTTTTCTTCTATCTCACCTGCAATAAGTAGGAAAAAAATGTAGTAGGACAAAGTAAGCTATTTTTCCATGTGGTTATATTTTACTGGTATTTGAAAATTCAAAATGATACAATGTTTAGCTGATGTTTTCCATCTGACAGCTTCCACTTGATGCTCCTAAGTCCACTGAAAACTACATTATCTTTGTGTTCTACGCCATGTAGTAGCCAGAAAGTAGATTTTAATCTTGTATTCAATGATTCAAGAAGATAAAAACATCAATTATCACAACTGTGAGAAAAACTTCAGTTGCCCACCTTCTTCTGCTCGGCAAACGGCATATGCAATCAGTTTAGTTTTAGTCACTAACCAGACAATTAAGTGCTCAAATAACCACCTAATTTTCCTCAAACAGGTGCACAAACAAAACTGTACCCCAAACTATCTGTGGCTACTTTTTTTTTTTTTTTTCAGGCAAAAAAGCCCCAAAAACAAAATGAGAGAAGAGGTTTTAGAAAATGTGTGTGGTGGCACATGTGCATGAATATTCAAAACCTATGAGAGTACATCCCTTATTGTTTGTCCCTTATTACAGTTAATAAGCAGGCACTTCATCGATACCACAAATATTCTGGTAACTCCTATCTTTTGAAATGTAAAAAAACCTGCACATTTTTAAAAATCATGTTTAATGTGAGAGCACGTTGCTATCAGAAGAAAATGTTTCATTGGTTAAATTGCTTGAAATAAAGAGCTCAAACACCTGAGTTGTTAGCATCACCAATCTTTTCAAGCTGTTTCAATTAGTTTTTTTTTTTTTTACTTTTATATACTTTGGTTTACTTATTTGCTTTCATTTAAGAGACACATTGTGCAGATATTTGATTCCACCCTGGAATATTAAAAGAAAATGTGTTTATCACAAAATATTTTCTCAAGCTGAAGTTTTCATGTAAACAAGTGGAATGTAAAGAGGAATGTGTATTATAAACCTGTATTGATATAAAGTTGTCAATAAGATACCAATATATCAAATATCAAGACACAAATTTGGCTGGATCAAGATTTCTAGGGGTGATTATGAGTGTATATGCTTTGATCTGTAATTGTTATTTGTACTCCATTGACACAAAATGGAACTTGTAGGTAAGGATATATAGTGTGTATTTAATGCAGAAAACTATATATTATATGTGCAGAAAGCAAGTATGTAAAACAATCATTAAAGCCATTTCAGGTGAACTTCAAATAGCAAGAATATGAAGGAGAAACAGAAAGTGGGAACTTCAGAACATTGTAGCTTTTAGAAGTTTGTGGCTGTTTTTTTTAAGAAATCTAGCCTGATGCCTTCAATGTTGTTTTTTTTTCCCTTGCAGATAGTATAGCATATTGGTCTAGACTCGATCCTGCTGCAGTCTGGCTATACATAGGATACATTTGTTTTGCTGTCTGTTTCTACTCCTACCCAGTAATGCAGCACATAAAAACAACAAAGCTTTATTTCTCAAACAGAAAAAAAAAATCCCTTTTATCATTTTTCTCTGAAGTGTACACACATAACAGCCATCTCAGTAGGATGGAAAAACATTGGGAACTACAATAAAGGAAAACAAAATCAGCAGTCTCCAATAGCTTACGTGACTAGATCAAATTGGTTTGCTTTTGGCTTCCTTTTTTTTGTTTGTTTGTTTGTTTTTCTTTGCAATCATTGCTCTTCAACAAACTCTGTGTACCAATGTTTGTATAAGGTTGGGGTTTTTTTTGTAGATTTCAAACACTGTTATACCTGAATGACTTGCTGCAAAACACACCAAAGTAATTGTTTGTACTTCCAGAATGACACTTCTTCTTCATTCCTTGTACAATTCCTTTTCAGCACATTGTTATGGCGGTGTTGACCAGTGCTCTCTCCTGATATCTTTTGAATATGAAACATCTTTGAACAAATGCTTCATTGTGTACATATACAGTGCATAATTTTCTAGCTGAACTTTGTACTAGGGGAGAGACTGCCTGTGGAGGCTGTTCTAAGTAAATTGGATCCCACTTGAGAAGATTTTTTATTTCACTGTCAAGTGCAATGTGAAGTCATTTCTTTTAGAGATATTCTTAGAAAGGCTGCGAATCTCTGCACCATCAACTTTGTTGCCCTGCAGGCAGGGCATGAGTGTCTGGAGCCAAAGGAAAGAAAGGCTGCAGAAGGAGGCTGCCTTGGTGGCCCATGAGGTGAATGAAGGCTGAAGGACCCACGGAGGTGCCTGGCAGCCTCCCATGGACAAGCTCTGTCGGCAGTGCCCCAGGACTACAGCAGAGCCAAGTTTATGGTACTCTGTTTGCCAGACACTCACACTGACCCACACATCCCCCTCATCTTGTTAAGAAGACCTTGCAAGTTTCTCAACATACCCACTCCAAAAGGTTTTTCTACCAACAATATTTTTTTGTGTCTCCATTTTGGAGCAGGTCATCTGACTATTTATAACAGCTCTTGACAGAAAATTAACCCGGCTTCTTCATTTGATAAAACCTCCCCGCAAAAGTAAGTGAAGCTTTATTCGAACTTGAAAATGTAGCACATCAGTGTCCAGAAATATAGAAATCTGTGAGCACAGGACTGTTAATCACAAAGTGTGTTTTATTTACTTTGAAAGTGCTGAATCTTGTTTTAAAACTAGAATACTGATTCTAAATATATTGTCTTCACTCAAGATATTTTCGTAGACATTTTCCCACACTGCTTCTGGATGACAAAGGTCAATCCACATAAATTGTCCTTGACAGAGTCTCATGAAGCTATTTCTCAGTATGTTCAGATGTGTCTCCATTATAATTACATTGCTTTTATAATTGTGCTGTCATAGATGTATTTTTTTTCCATTTTCCCCTCCCACATATGAATTTATACATATGTGTATATATATATGTGCATATATATATGTGCATGAGTATTATATATATATATGGGTGTTCTATATACACATATATATGTTTAGAGAGTTTTTTCCATGTATTTATAGCCTAATTCTGTCATCAACCGATGTTTTGACAATTATCTCAAATGAATCAGAACATCATCCTTATTTTCAGCTTCTGGTGCTCCTTTTGTGAAATTCTTGCTTTTCTATAATCCCATCATGACTGAAAATCCTCTCCTTTCTCTCTGTAGCTTGCTTAATCTTTGCTTGTCTGCAGTTTTTCTGTACTATATCTCAATCTACAGTTTTGTTCATGTCCTACATTTCTTTAGACTTTTTTTTTTGTCCTTGGCTTCCCCTATTTTTATCTTCTGTCTGTAATCCCTTTTTGTGTTTCCTTCAGAGATTTTCAAAATGTTACACTGACTTACCAGAAAAATCCCTGCAGGATTTCATTTTCTCACAACATCTTGGGAAACAGTCTTCATGCTGAATTCACATCACTTGGGGAATTTCTGGTTAAAAAGACAAAATGTTGAAGGACTGAATACAGAACAATTGAAGGTAATAGCTAATTTTAATCTGATTCTGCCAGATTTTGTCCAATTGTACAATAATGGATAAGGTAAGAATCCTTGGCATGAAATCCCCAGCATCTTTCAGGTAAAAGGGGAAACTCTGGTTGCAGTTTGCTCACGTATCTAAATGACTAAAATGGACATGAAGAGATCTTCTGTTTTCCTTTGGGGAATTCCTTTGGAAGCTTCATCTCCCTGTTATTTTCCACAGAAAATTCAAAAGGCTGCCATTGTAACACTGACAGATTGTGCATTGGCTCATCGGGAATACAAGGAACATCATCTTCAGTTACATGAAGAGAGTGGCCATGTGAAAGTTATTCACTCCTGCAATGGCAACCTGTTGTGTTTCTTCAGAGCTCTAGGTTTTCCTCTCAGAGTGTTCTGGCTCATGGTGTATCAGAAGTTTCCCTATCAGAAAGTACCAGAAATATCTATACCTATAGGAATACATATAGAAAATTAAGTGTTTAATTTTCTTTTGGAGGCACCTTATGATTAGGTTAACAAATACTGCTGCAAATAGGAGAAAATAGTCTGACAGACAAGACGGGTAATTCAGCGATAAAAGACACCATGCTTTTGCACATTACCATGAAAATAAATTTAAAAAAAAAAAAATAATTTTTTTTATTCAGTCTTCCAAAAAATGTGTGTTTACTTAGTATCTACAAATGTTCAAAATCTCAAATCAATTATTTCATTATGGCAGAGGAATCTTAGGAATATTGGTCAGAAACATTTTTCTCATCTGTAAATAAAATCCTCAAACACTCTAAGATATGATCATCAGATTGAATAATCAGACCATCTCCTCAGCTACCAAAGGTAATCGGAATGGGAAATCAAATTCTGATTGTTAATCAGAAACAATACTATACACAAGTACTATTTTGTGGCTTGCATGTAAACAACTTCTATGTTGAATGAAGTTAGCCTGGCAACCAGAAAAAAGATGGGACTGTTCTCAAATTATAGAACATGTCTCAGATCATTTAAAAAATCAAAATTCCTATAAATCTGGATAAGAGTGGGAATACACCTATAGTTTGGAATGGAATACCTTCCACACTGTTATTTTATTTTCCAAATTTGGTGATGTGGTGTTACCATGTGACTGGATTCTACCGGTGGAATAAAGAATGACTAATAAAGCTCACTTGCATAAATAACTCTTACAAGTTCCTTATTTCAGCATAGTATTCAAATACATCCTTTGATCTCCCAAAATGTTGAGCTAGGCTCTAGTTTAGTACCTAAAAAGGACTTTTATTCTGAAGCAATACCAGCAAACAGCCTGGAGTGATTTTAACTTCTGCACGACATTGGAGCATTTTAAATCATACTTTGTGGAGTCTGATTGTCTTTTTTACTAGAATCATAACAAAGCAGAACCTCCTCATGCAACACACAAGACTCCTTTCTTACATACAGATATTTAAAAAATGATCCTTCTTCAGTTAGGTTTTATCATGTCCAAGTGGCAGACTTATGAAAACTACTTTTTGCTGGACTGTGCTAGTTCATTTGGAACTCCAGGATGATGTGGTTGTGAATTCACTGATCCCAGCATATAAAAGATACCTGAAATTACACTGTCTTGTTGCTCTGCACATCTGCTTAATTGAAAAAACATCTAGAACAAAAAGGAGTTCTCTGTGGCATAGATACCTGCTTGGTCCTCTTTTGCGTTACACCAAATTTTCTGGTCTACCTTGTAAACCTGAAAATGTTGGATGAATGTTTGAGCTTAATGTGCTCAGGGCCTAGTTAAATAAAAATATTTGAAAACTTAGATTCCTTTTGCTAGCATCATGGAATAAAACATGGCATTAAAGTGAAATATTCAGAAGCTGAGGCAAGATCAGATAGCTTCAGGCATCCTCCCACCACCGTGGAAGAGAAGTTACATCTGAACACAGTTCATTTGCTGTTCTTGTAGCCAAAAACCTCCCAGTTTTATTTAATTAAGTTATGGTGGAGTGTCTTGTTGTGTGTCTATATATGACAATAAAGACATTGAATTTACTATGAATAGACTATTTAAACACTTCCCTGACCTAGATTCGGGGAGCATTGGCACTTCTTTTTGTAAAGAGTGCTGGTCTGCCAGGAACTGATATTCCAACCTCACATGGGCAAACTTTGTTATAATTTTTTCTAGTTCCAAGTGAATGAATAACAGCTTCCAGAAAAAAGCATTGCTAAGAGAAGAAGAAAGCCCATGTAGAATGTGCAAGATGTCCCTCTAATACTGTTAAGACAACAAACACATTGCGATATATCAAGCATAGTGGGAAGACAGGTATTCAGAACACATACTGTTTGGAAGAGATTAATTCGAAGGTAAAGATGGCAATGTAGCCTTTGGAGAACTCCATGGGTAAATAGAAAGTACTTTTAAATTGCTAGGATTGGGAGAACATTTCTGTGATTTGATCTATACTTCTTTTTCTAAAATGAGCATAAAGACTAAATCCTGCAGATTTGTCCAACTCCCACTGAAGCCAAGTGAAATTTTTCATGTTTATTGAAGAGACATATTTTTTCCACTGGAGAAAATTAACACAGGGCTAGTAGCATACAGAGATTTTTTTCTGAATTATAGCACTTAAAACAGGTATTGACCAGTAGATTTCTGTATAACTAATGGTCAATAAACATTATTCATTGAGCTCCCATGGTATGATGGTGTGGTGCTTCTCAAATTCCTTACTTTCTGATATCTAAGATCTGATTTATTTCACTAACAAGTAAGGTGACAAGTAAAATTATGCGCATATTTTCTGATCTTTACTATTGTTTACTCTGAGCATTAAAACTATTAAAATATTAAAATATTTGCTGTAACTTCTGGTTTTGTGTTCTATTAAGCTTATGAAATTAATGTTGGGTCTGAAACTTTCTAAACTTTGCTTCAGTATAGGGGTGTGTTTTTTGAAAAAAAAAAAAAGATTCAGAGATTCATTCAGACTTTTCTGATAACAGAAGAATAAAGGTGCTTAAAGAATAGCATTTAAAATACTAATGAACAGTAATAACTGAAACCAGCTGAAAAGAGATTACATATTTTGCATACAAAACATTACTTTTACTGAAGTGACCTGAGCTAAATTATAGGTTTGTTGTCATATAGACAATATATGAAGATTTGAAGAAAAATTAAATCTATCTTAAAACTATTTAAATTACTGTTAAGAAGATGCTACAGGCTGTGTAAGAATAGCAGCAGTTAAAGGAACAAAAATTAGAAAGGTCTTTTTCCACTTCTTTTGACTGTAAGCCAAGTAGATTGAAATCATCATTCTGATGACAGATCTGAGTATGTACTTTGTTGTAAACAGCTAACATTAGTGGTACGAGCTTCAACAAAGCTAAGTGCCAGGTCCTGCACTTGGGTCACAACAACCCCAGGTATTGCTGCAGGCTTGGGGAAGTGTGGCTGCAAAGTTGCCTGGGAGAAAAGGACCTGGAGGTTCTAATTGACAAGTGGCTGAATATGAGTCAGCAATGTGCCCAGGTGACCAAGAAAGCCAATGGCATTCTGGCTTGTATCAGAAATAGTGTGACCAGAAGTAAGATGATTGTCCCCCTGTGCTCAGCACTGGTGAGGCCACACCTTGAGTATTGTGTCCAGTTTGGGGCACCTCAATACAAAAGAGATATTGAGGTCCTGACATGAGTGCAGAAGAGGGCAACGAAACTGGTGAAGGGCCTGGAGAATAAATCTTCTGAAGAGCTGGAACTGTTTAGTTTGGGGAAGAGAAGTCTGAGGGGAGATCTCATCCCTCTCTACAATGACTTGAAAGGAAATTGTAGTGACATTGGTGCTGGTCTCCTCTGCAATAGAACAAGAGGGAGTGGCTTCAGGCTGCAATAAGGTAGGTTTAGACAGTACATTGGGATGAAATTCTTCACAGAAAGAGTGGCGAGACACTGGAATAGGCTGCCCAGGAGGGTGGTTGAGTCACCATCCCTGAATGTGTTTAAGAGTCGTTCAAACAGGGTGTTGGGGGATACGGTGTAGGGAAGAACTTTGCAGAGTGGAGTTGATGGTTGGACTTTATGATCCCAAGGGTTTTTTTCAGCCAGAATGATTCTATGATTCTACTTTGCTTGCATGCACACTGTGTGGATACAATCAACATTAAGCCTGAGATGACAGTAAGAAAAGAACCAAGTGTGGGAGACTCTCAGCCAGGACAAAACCTGCTTTTTTTAAGTGAGGGTTAGCCCTTCTTTCCCTGTAATTGCGTTGCTAAGGTAATTTGAATTGCAGGTAACTGAGTTTCATCTGCTTGCCTAACCATATGGACTGTTGCTACATCCATAGATGTAGGAATAGAGTGGGGCATGTGGGGACCAGGGTTAAGAAAAAGCCTAAATGTGATCCAGCTCCAGTGCCTTACTGCTTGACATCTCTCTAATCAGAGGTCAAAAAATTCTGAAGTGCAGTTTCTTGGCAGTAAATTACGGCTACCTGTATGTGGCCTTAGACATGGGAAAGCACCGTGTACTGTGACCTTACACAAAATCTTTCAGCAAATGGATGTGTGGGATCCCTTACAGTCAAATATGGGATTTATCTGAGAAATGCAGGCCCCTATTGCTGGTAGTCATTTTCACTGAAAGGGTCATCCTACACTCCCTTCATAGCTAGAGAGAAACCGCCACTTTCAGGGCAAAGTGACTCTTACCCTAAGGTGGATGTATAAAAGATATCTGATGAATCACTCTTCAAAAATGCTGAATCCTCTCCACCAACTGTGAAAAGAGCAGCTCAGTTTGATTGCAAAACTTTGCATTGGAGACCTTTAAAGTTAATTACAATGTATCCTACCTCTGTTGTCCAGTTTCTTATAGTCTTTATTTATGAGAAATGGCAATATTACAGAATGTTACAGAATACTATCTAAAGGCCTAAAGGATTTTGTTTTATTTTTATTACTGTACATATTTAATGTATACCTCTTAGCAGAGAACAAGCCTATCATTACTTTTAACAAAAGAACATGACAGGCCTTTTCCCACCAGCAGCAAAGAGCAAAAGCCTTCAAAAATGTCTGGTAGATGATAGCTATTATAATTAAATAGGCGAGAGTCTGCATGTAGATATAAGCCACTGTCATAGGTTATGGTAATTTTTAGTTCTATAAAGTAGCATAAGACTTAATTTTTATATTATCCTTCATGTTATCTTTTAATCAGCTAGATGCATTCCAAGTTTTTGACTTACACGCAGAAGCTAAAAAAGAAACTGAGGATAAGAGCAAACAAACACATTATGCATGGCTTAATTGAAAGGTCACAAAATTATTCTGAGCTCTCTTGTCTACAGAAAACTCACATTCACTAATATTTATACTTTGACTCTTGACATCTGATAAATTTCCTGGCAGACAGTTTTACTTGTATAAAGACAGGACTATTGTCACAGGAATCAGAATAGAAGGTTAGAATTAGTTTTCTGCATAAACTTTCTCTTCAGAAATGAAAAGTTTGGGGTTTATTTTAAGTCTGTAGCAACAGAGAGGTTAGTGATTCAAATGTCAAAAAGAGAAAGCCTCAAGAGAAGATTGAGAGTATATTTATTTCAACATTTTAATTAATTCTCAGAAAGAACAAATTACAAAGCAAAGCAGATGAGAACTCTGGTTGATTCTGCAATAATAAAATCACCTTTTATAAAACCAGGAATCTGTTTATTGTATTCATAGCTTGTCTATAACAATGACCTGAATCTCAGACAACTTTCTACTACCATATCAGATATAACATTAGACCCAGTGACTGCATCCCTGTCTTTTATAATAAAAGCAAACACTGGGAGATTTGGAAGAAGATCCAAACCACTGAGGGGTTTCCAGACCAGTAGATAACTTTTTAGATGTCATGGTTACAGATTGGTAGTAGAATATAAAATAGTCAGTTACTATACCTGGCCTACTAGGATAACAAATGTTTCCCCTATACCTTTCATTTTCTATAAATCTAGATTCCATTTTTTTAAAGGCAGGAATGTCAATAACCAAAATTACATTATTAATTTACAAAATTAATTTACATTACTAATTACAAAATCAAGTTTTTCTTAAAAAAAATCCACCAAATTTTCATTTTTTTTCTAGTTAGCTCTAAAGATGACTTAGTAGCAGAGAATCAAGATGAGATTTTCTGATTCCCAGTGACTGTACCAAATTTTCCACAGCCAAAAAATGTCTTTAAAGGTCTCGTTGGTGTTATAGCTTAAGAATATGTTTCTGTTTTCTAAGCAGCCTTGATTATAAAAAAGAAGTCATTTTTTTTCTCTTTAGCATTAATAAAAATTACATTAACTGATGAAATGCACTGAAATATGTCCAGCCTCAGAATCCAAAATGTAGCTCACAATAACTGTAAATTGCTATAGTTACTATATATACACACATTACTTTAAGATGCCTCCATAAAACCGTTCAGAGCTGACTAATGTTCTATTGCCCTGCAATGGAAAACTGTTGAAAAATTCACACAAATTCAAAACATTGCTTTTAAATGTTTAAAATAATATTCATGTCCTTTTGAAGAAAATACTTTCTCCCTTTACTCTTGACGTATTTTGCAACTCTATTCTGGAAGCACTTATTCCTCAAACGTAAAGAAATGCATTTAAACTCATAGCAAAACTTTCAACAGCCCTTAGTAATATAATTACATGTACTGTGTGATGCCATGATGCTGATAAAATCAATTTTAAGGTTTGGACAAAATCACAACTTCCAGGTGCTTTGACACTGACATCTGAATGCGATCTTTTTATTTATTTATTTTATTGCACAGACACTGAATGTGACTCACAGTGTCTTTGTGAAGGGTGCATTTATAGAGGTCTCTCTGAGGTGCAGAGTCTGTCTGGGCAACCTGTTCCAGTGTCTCAACACCCTCACAGTAAAGAATTTCTTTCTAGTATCTAATCTGAATCTCCTCTCGTTCAACTTAAAAACATCACACCTCATCCTATCACTATACTCCCTGATAAACTTCCCCTCCCCATCTCTTCTGTAAGCTACCTTCAGGTACTGGAAGATCGTTATAAGGTTTCCCTGAAGCCTTCTCTTCTCCAGGCTGAATAACCCTAGCTGTCTCAGAGGTGCCCCAGCCCTCTGATCATTTTTGTGGCCCTCCAACAGTTCCATGCCCTTCTGATGTTACAGAATCACAGAATTTTCATGGTTGGAAGAGACCCCTGAGATGATCAAGTCCCCCCATACACACCCCAAGAAAAAAAAAAAAAAAGCCACAAAACCCCCAAGCTCCCCAAAACAAATCACCCAATCCAACAATCTCAGCCTCTAGAGCATGCCCTGAAGTGCCACATCTATACGTTTCTTAAATACCTCCAGGGATGGTGACTCAGCCACCTCCTTGGGCAGACCATGCCAGTGCCTGACCACCTTCTCAGTGAAGGAATTCTTCCTAATATCTAATTTAAACCTCCCATGCTGGAGCTTCAGACCATTTCCTCTGATCCTGTCATTATTCACTTGGAAGAAGAGGCCAACACCCACCTCTCTACAACCTCCGTTCAGGAAGTTGTAGAGGTCAATGAGATCTTCCCTAAGCCTCCTGAGGACTCCAAAGCTGGACTCAGTACTCCAGGTGGGTCACACAGGAGCAGAGTAGAGGGGTAGAATCACCTCCCACGACCTGTTGGCCATGTTCCTTTTGATGCAGCCCAGGATACAGTTGACTTTCAGGGCTGCCAGTGCACACTGCCCATTCATTGTCGAACTCCTCATCCATGAGGACTCCTAAGTCTTTCTCCTCAGGACTGCTCTCCAGCCATTCTCTGCCCAACCTGTATTTGTGCTTGGGATAGCCATGTCCCAGGTTCAGAACCTGGCATTTGACTTGGTTGAACATCATGAGGTTTGCACTGGCCCACCTCTCAAATCTCTCCAGGTCCCTCTGGATGGAATCCTTTCCCTCCAGCGTGTTGACCATGCTACACAGCTTGGTGTCAACAGCAAACTTGCTGTGGGTGCATTCTGTCCCACTGTTTCTGACTCCAACAAAGATGTTAAACAGCACTGGTTCCAATATCAACCCCTGAGGAACACAATTTGTCACTAGTTTCTACTTGAATGTTGAGATGTTGACAACAACCTTTTGAGTGCAGTCATCCAGTCAGTTCCTTATCCTTATCATCCACCATGACTTTCCAATTTTGAGACCAGCATGCCACGTGGGACTGTGTCAAACGTTTTGCATAAGTGCAGGCAGGTGACATCTATTGCTTGGCCCTTGTCTATCAGTGTTGTGGCAACATTGTAAAAGGCCTCCAAATTTGTTAGATATGATTTGCGCTTTGTGAAGCCATGTTGGTTATCACCAATCATGTCCTTATTTTCCATGTGCCTGAGCAAACATTCCAGGAGGATCTGCTCCATGATCTTGTCAGGCACAGAGGTGTAGTTCCCTGGGTCTTCCCAGGGTATTTTTGCTCTTTTTGAAAAATGGAAGTCATGTTTCCCCTTTTCCACTCAGCAGGAGCTTCACCAGACTCCCATGACTTCTCAAATAAAATGGAAAGCAGCTTAAAAACTTCATCTTCTAGCTCCCTCAGGACCTGTGGTTGGATTTCATCAGTTCCCATGGATGGTATTCATCAGATCCCATGGACTTATGCACCTTTAGGTTCCTTAGATGGTATTGAACTTGATCTTCTCCTAGAGTGGGCAGTTCATCATTTTCATAGCTCACATTTTTGCCTTCTGTGACTTCGGCGGTGTGAGTAGAGGTCTTGCCAGTGAAGACTGAGGCAAAAAAGTTATTCAGTACCTCAGCTGTATCCAGATCCTGGGTGACCAGGTCTCCTGTTCCCTTCCTGAGAGGGCCCACATCTTCCCTAGTCTTGCCTTTATCTCTGGCATATCTATAGAATTTTTTCTTGTTATCCTTTATGTCCCTGGCCAGATTTAATACTATCTTGGCTTTAGCTTGCCTAATCTGGCCATTCCAACAGTTTCTCTATATTCCACCCAGTCTACTCATCCTTTCTTCCACCCTCTGTAGGCCTCCTTTTTGATTTTGAGCTTATCCAGGAGCTACTTGTTAATCCATGCAGGCCTCCTGGATTTTTTTGTCAAACTTCCTCTTTAGGATGCCCCTTTCCTGAGCTTGAAGGAGGTGGTCCTTGAGTAGTAACTAGCTATCTTGGATGCCTCTCCACTTCAATACTTTTTCCCATGTTACTTTGCCAATCATAGGATCATAGAATTGTCTAGGTTGGAAGGGACCTATAAGTTCATCTAGTCCAACCATCCACCTAATTCTAATAAAAAGCAACTCATCACTAAACCATGACACTGATCTATATGTCAACCTGTCTTTTGAATATCTCCATGGATGGTGCCTAAACCACCTCTGTGGGCAGCCCACTCCAGTGCTTGGTAATCCCTTCAGTGTAAAATTTCTTCCTGATTTTTCCAATCTCCTGGCATAACTTGAGTCCATTTCTTCTTGTCCTATTGCTGGTGACTTGGGAGAAGAGACTGATCCCCACCTCTCTGCAACCTCCTTTCAGGTACTTGTAGAAAGCAATAAGGTCTCCCCTCAGCCTTCTTTTCTCTAGGCTGAACAACCCCACCTCCTTTAGCCTCTTCTCATAAAGTTTATTTTCCAGACCCTTCACCAGCTTGGTTGCCCTTTTCTGGACCTGCTCCAGCATCTCAATGTCTTTTTAGTGGTAAGGGACCCAATCAGGTCCCTCAAGAGGCCAAAGTCTGCTCTCCTGAAGTCCAGAGTAGTGAGCTTGCTGCGAACCCTCCTTGCTGCCCTAAGGATTTTGAATTCTACGATCTTGTGATCACTTCAGCCAAGGTTTGACATTCCCCACCAGCCCCTCCTTGTTGGTAAGGACGAGGTCCAGCAAAGCTCCTCATTGTCTCCTTTACCATTTGAAGAATATTGTCATCAACACATTCCAAGAACTTCCTGGATTTCTCATGACCTGCTATGTTGTCCCTCTAACAGATACTGGTGTGGTTTAAGTCCTCCATAAGGATCAGGGACTGTGAATGTGATGCTGCTCCTATCTGTCTCATCCACCCCGTCGCCTTGGTCAGGTGGTCTGTAGCAGACCACTACTATAACATCACCTGCTTCTGTGTTCCCTTTAAGCTTGACCTATTAACACTCCATTGGATGTTCATCCATTCCCAGGTGGAGCTCCATACACATCCCTTCCTTGTCTCCCCAGCCTGTCCTTCCTGAAGAGTCTGCTTCCCCCACTCCAATCATAAAAACAACCCTATCACATCTCTGTGATGGCAATAAGATCATAGAGCTGGAGGTGTGCACACGTCTATAACTTCTCTTGCTCTTTTTCCCATGTTATGTGCACTTTGGTAAAGGCACTTCACCTGGGCACCTGATGAAGTTGACTTACTGGCTGGAATGGCTGAATTTCCTTCATGCAGCTTTTCAGGTGGTCTTCCTGCAAGGTATTTTATCTGTGACTCCCCTGTTCCTATTGCGTTGGGAGACCCCGATTTGTCCCCATAAGACTTTGAGTGTGCTGCAGTGTACACAGCACATCTAAGAACAACAGCTTGAGGGCCTCTGCTAGTGACCCATCCAACAGATCTTGGAGCATCATCCCTTGGCTTCTCAAAAGCTAGCCAGATAATATCCTCCATCACCAACAAACTTAGTTAAAAGCTCAGACAATGAGCCCCACTAGCTCATGAGCTAACATGCTCTTTCCCCTTTAAGATGAACCCCATCTGACACCAGCAAGCATGGTGCTGTGTAGGCCATCCCATTGTCAAAAAACCCAAAATTGTGGTGGTGACTCCAGCCAGAGACATGCATTCATAGACTGTACACATCTATTTCTTTCAGAGTCCCTGCCCATAACCAGGAAAACAGAAGAAAAGATAACCTGCACCCCAGATTCCTTTGTTAACCTTCCTAATGTCCTGAAATCTTTTTGGATTACTCTTAGGCCATGTATTGTCACCTCATCACCACTGTGAGGAAGAGAAACAGGTTTCAAGAAATCCTTACTTTAAAGAGCTGTCAGGAGCAACTTTTAAAATTGAGAGTGAAAGTGCTCTCTAGGAATTTTGTTGAAGAGTTTTAATTTTGTTTATTAAGTATTGGGCTGAGCTGAGGAAAGATATTCTATATAATCTTCTCTTTCAGAGATGGTCCACAAGATCTTTCCCAGTCTGTATGTTCTTAAGTGCCTGTTCTCAAGTGCTTGTTGTCATAAAATACTTTAAGACATTCCAAAACATTAGTGAAAAAAGCATTAGTGAAAAAAGTCATAGTTTTATGTGTCTGAAAGTCATAAAGTATATGATAGGGAGATTGGTTCATCGGTAATCAGCAGAGATTTTGTTATTCTTTTAGACACAGGGAAGAAATACAAAGACAGCTAGAAAAAAAATGTTTTATTTAATCTTTTATTATTTCACAGGTGAAAAAACAGGCAAACTTTAGGTGCACCGGTTCTGAACTGGACAATTATTAATTGTTCCTACATTATCTTTAATGTGATAAGCAGGAGTGTGTTCGTTGAAAGACTCTGCTATTTGCATGTTAAAAGGACTGCTGGAATAAAATAAGCTGTTCACTATACTTGATTCATTTCTTACTAAAGTGGGAAATACAGTCTTTGAATGGCTGTCTGATTTCAAAAGAGCATGCAATTATTTTAGATAATAAGAGTCCATAGAGAGAGTGTAGTAGCATAGTCTAACCAAACAGGACAATGTGCTGTTGATTTTTGACCTTCTAATGTTCCAGGCTGTCAGAATTTTTTGAAGTGACCTTTTATGCTGCAATATATTTGCTATTTTGTGTCAGTCTCCCATTTTCCTGGCTATGCAAGTCAGGACCACTGCTGCTAATGTAAGCTTTTCACCTGAGTGAATGATTTATGCAAGTGCCTGCACACACACACACAGAGTAGCAATGTTTTTCCAACATTCAGAAAATTAGATCTGTGCTGCACTACATCTCTCAGCTCCTCTTCCTCATTCAAACATTTACTATTTTTGATTAATAAAAAGCCTTTGATGTTTAAAAAATTATTTTGCAAGGAACTGAAGAATGCTTTTCAGACAGAAAGCCATACCACGCATTTCATAAAGAATAACAACTGATATTTCCCCACTATAATTTTTTGTGTACTTCAAATAAAGGTATTTCCTTTCCAAAGTAAATAAAATCCAATGATAAATGCACTGTATTCTCTACAAATGTGTATTATTTACCTTTATTTCTTCACTTGCACATAAAAATTCAGCCTTTCAACTTCTGTCCTCTAGACACTTTTCAGTCATTAATGAATTGCTTTCAGTATCCTATCACATTAATTCTCTGAGGCAAAAAAGGTTGAAGGGGTATGAGATAATGAATTGAAATCAGGGCTCTGAAAGATTTGCACAGGCAATTTAAAATTGAATGGTGGGACACTTGCCACCCCAGCCCCTCTGGTAGAGGCCACCTTCCCCCTTCCAATCCTGGGAGAGGTATTTAATCCTATTTTGAACAAAGCTGAAAGGAAATGGCATACAGGAAGATCAGTCCCTTCAACCTCCGTTGGCGGGGCAGGCAGACAGCAGGGGTCAGTAACTTCATTTTTAATCTTCCTCCAGAAAACTGTCAAATCATAATTGCAGAGCCAAACAAGAATCATGAGCAATATTTGCTTTAAAACTCCATTGTTGTAAGAAGCCAGGTTGACTTACACAGTAGAAGCAAGAAATTTTATTTTCCTGGATATCAATCTATCACATTTCAGATAAGTGACATTCCAGGCAACTTTACCCCTTCATTGAAAAATACATCAAATATCTAAGAGACTATTTTTATACTAATAGACCAAAGCTTTCCTCGGGAAGAGAATCAAAGAAAGACAAGTGTATCTTATTCACCATCCTTCCAATTTATCGTTTTATAGACCAAGATGGAGCCATTTTTAGTGGGTCCAAATTCAAAGGTCACATTTTGTTATGTAAGAGTAATCCCTTCTACCTGTAACCTTTCCTCATCCACAGAGGTTTAGCTGCCTGGGACCAAGAGTTCAAAGCCCAAATTGATATGGCTCACTTGTACAAATTTGGCTTGGACTGCTGAGAAAATTGCAAAGTTTTGAGAAGTTGCTGCAGAAAGATCTTTGAAACTAATCAAGATCAGAACAATACAATTATAAAAAAATCACATCAGAGAGAAATTATTATTTATTATTATTATTTATTACCTCTTTTGGTGTAAGTGATGTCACTAGCTTTATTCAGGAAAAAAATAATCCTTTGCAGAGATGGATACAAAGTAAGAGATCTGGTAAAGCCTTCATTAATTGCAAATAGGTGTGATGAACTGCTGTTCATTAATATGCTAAGTCCTACAGGACTTCACCTTACTTGATGGGCTGCAAGCACCAGGATCCTGGTCCTTTTCTTTTGTAAAAATAGTCCTTCTTTGGAAAACACCAGCTGTCCCTCATCCTAATCATATTCACTGATGAGGAAGTTTGCTGGGAAGAGGAAGAGTGGGACTAGTGCACTGCTCAGTCTTGTCTGAAGACTGAAGCCAGGACATAGCTGGAACATACAGAAGAGGAACTGCAAAGGGCTTCCAGACTTCCAAGACTGTAATGATAGTGCTCTGGGACAGAAGAACTGATTGAGAAAGACAAAACCGACTCCATCTTGGATGGCGCAATTGGGAAAACATGTCTTTTTAGACAACTTAGCTGGCTATGGCACACATCAAAACAAGTAGCTAGCACACAGCAAGAAAAAGGGATCTGGGCTGGAGGCGCTTGTCATGTCAGGACTACATAGGCTGTCTCTACACCTCTGAGACATAATGGGAAGGACAGCCCAAACAACATCTGGTCCTGATATGAATAAGGATCTAAAATGCTGTCTGTTGAGAGCCTGAGAGAATCTCTGTCTCACCCAAGCACAAATATTCACCAAACACAATGCTAACAGCTAAACAAAAGAAACTAGCAGTATATATTAACTACGCTAAAGAGTTGATTTTCAAAATTGTGACCAAAAAACTCTTAATTTGTCAATCAGAATTTCTATGGAAAGAATAGCCACACAAAGGGCTTATTATATCAACACCTGTATTTCCTGAAGAGGATTCATATGTCAAGGGAAGTGTCAAGGTAATGTGTGTATTATATGAAACATGCTCCCCTGACAGAGTGAGTCAAGGGAAAGAAAAGAGAGGAAAAGGCATGAATAACACAGTTATATACAAAGCCCAAAGGATTTTATTTTAATTCTGAATTATTACTAGCTGTGTTGACAGAAGTGTTTGTGAGTATGTCATTGTACAAAGTGAAAGCAAAAGGTTTCAAAAGGTGTTTTTAATGTATGTCCACTACCATAGGAAAGTAGTAGGAATTTATCTATTTATTTATTTATTTTGTCCGTGCTTGCAGTACAGGTATTTAGTTGTAGCAGACAGTGTCAGTAACGACCATTGGTACGAGACCAATCAAACTGAAAATTTGTAGGAATATTTGTAAGGAATCTGCACTTGTCTAACCCAAACCTTATTTTTACTTAAGGATTCACTTAATGAGATACCTATGGTCAGTTGCCAAATTAGCAACATAGCTCAGAACTAATATGGGGTTTTTTGTTGAATATGTGCAAAATATGCAGTAATCTCATTGATGCTAGGAGTGTTGTCAACTCACTGCAAAGAATGCCACACAATCTGCAAGGAAACTTCTAACTTTACAACTGTAAAAGAAAGTAAGGAAACATCTTCATCTTGCACATGCATATTGATGAACACTAACCAAGAGAAACTGCATAGTATATCCTCACAGAAGCTAGCTGCTGCTTTTGGAGGCAGAAGAAAGAAAAATTTCTATAAACGTACCTAAAACTCACCAAAGCTTCAACCATTTCATTATTCTTTCCAGTTTTTTTAAACACTTACTGTCTTGAAAAAAAATTGTAAACACGCAGGCCTCTGCATAACTGGAAATTTAAATTAAAAAAAAAACCCTTTCATTATAGAGTCTGAAATTAATCTATGCCTCATGAATTCAAGTTGGTCCTCATGCATTAATTTACCTACATTTGGACTCTGTTGCAAGAATCTCAGCATATTTCACTGCATTACATTTAATTATTTAAAGAGGTCTTCAGTTTTCACAAGTGTTGCTCCTCCCTTCTGAACGACTAACAGACTCATTATCCATGGTGCAAGAAGGCTTGTCTGCCTGCGGACCTGAAAGAGGTGAGGCTTTGAAACCACCTTATTTACCAGATCCGGCTACCTGGTTGAAGAGGTTCCTGATCCATTTGCACTCTCTGTTTCAACAATACCTCCTACTCTCTGCGAATGGCAGAATACTTGTGAAATCTCTCCCTAATCCACTCTCTAATAAAAATTAATCAAGTAACATTAAACGATTGAAATATAATATCTCACCTAATCTCAGGTTTTCTTGAAGGGCATTCTGGGACCAGTAAGCAGTGAGCAGCTACATCCAGGAAACTCATCAGAAAATGCAGTTTCTTTTAAGAGAGTGTGTGTCCTCTGGCTTGGGATAAAGGCACTATTCAATCACTATATAGGGATAAAATTTATAAGTCTTCTGATGCTGTGACTGGGTTGATTCTTGAAAATATTTTCTTAAATTTATATACATCTTTTTAAAAAGGATGGTTAGATGTATTTGCCAGGTTTGAATTATTAGGCCCAAAAGTCAGAACAAAAGTTTAAACTGTCTACCCACTAAACTCTTTTAGCATCATCATAAGCAGAATACCAGAAACCCAGATCGTTTATTTGTGCACTGAGAGGCAGCTGTATATAGAATCTCTGGTCTCCTGTGGTGTGTACAACACTAGGCTGAAGAATTCAGACAACAAAGGAATATCTGTTTGCAGGATAAAAAGTGATGATCCAAGTGCCAGAAAGGATCCTTCCCTTTGAATATGAACTATAAAATGTCATGGGATCAATGTTTGTCTCCCGTCAGCCACAAGTCCACATTATAACATTTGATCAAAAGAAATTGTTAAAGATGTCTTCACAGAACTTGACGTAGGAACAGGAAACATTTGTACCATTTTTTCAGTAACCTGGTGGTTAGCTACACTGTTCTTTGAGTAGTTTAACAACATGCTTATTCTATAAATTTATCACCTTTCAGCTCTCTACTCTATGGCTTTTCAAATTTCCACAAGAATCTGTCCCTGTTGACTGTAACAAAAGTTCTTCTTACTAGTGTGTCCACTTTTCAGTCCTTCTAAATAAGTAGAGATTTCTCGAGAATGGCTGATTTAGAGAGAATTCTAAAGAACACAGCTCTGGCTTTTCTAAAGCCATTCTTATTGCTGGAAATTCCTAGAAACTGAAATGACTTGTCATATATTTGTATTGCAACAGGATGTCCTTCGATATTGATTTTCTAAATAAATAAATGTGGGAGTGGGGAGAAAAGCAACTCTTAGAAATTGTCAATATCTTTATAGGCTTAATTTTCATACTTAGCTTTTTTTGGTTTTTTTTTTTTTTTTCTGGATTTATGCTATTTACTAAACAAGTAAGCTAAACTGACCAGTGAGAATATATAAGAAAAATCTACAGTAGTCACCAGTGTCTTATAACAATGTCAGAGTTAACTTGCTTGATATAGCTCTAGCTTTCAAAGTAATTATCCTATAGTCTGGGAACATTTTAGCTCCATATTAAGGACTAGCTGAAGTCAAGAGGAAGGTAAGAAGTCTGGTATGGAAACAAAGCTTCAACTTTGCTTTTTTTCAGCAACTGCTAAGCATATGTTAAAATCATTTGTTGAGTAGGCATCTAGAGAATTCAAGAATCAGTGTGCAGTGGAACACAGTACTCAGGAGCAGTGAAGCCAGGTGTTGGTTAATAGCAGCACCCTCAATTAGGCAACAGGTTTCTGGTAAAATGATATGATAGCTGTTTTATTGAATAAAAGGATTTTCTCTGCCAGAATTGAACCTCCATTCCTGGAGGTTAAACTGTCCCCTATATGGTTACTGGTTACTGTCCCCTATATGCCCTGAAATCTCACATTCACTCATTTACAGTTCTTTTTTTTTTTTTTTTTTTTTTTTTTTTTTTTTTTTATCACAGCAATAGTTTTATTTATGTAGAACAGCAAAGAAAATAAATAGTAAAAAATAGACCTAGGCAAAAGCCCAGCTGGCTTGTCCACTCATTTGTCCACTGACATAAGGGACAAAAAGTTTTTATAAATACACCAACAGTAAGAAGAGAGCCAGGGAGAATCTCCATCCCTTACTGGATGCAGGAGATAACACTGAAATCAGGGAAAAGGAGAAGGTTGAGATACTTAATGTTTTTTTTGCCTCCGTCTTTAATAGTCAGACCAACTACCCTTAGGGTGTTTAGCCTCCTGAGCTGGAAGATAAGGATGGAGAGCAGAACAACCTCTCCATAATCCAGGAGAAAGATTTGCTTCTGTACCTAGGCCAGAGAAATCTATGGGGCTGGATGGGATTCACTCAAGAGTACTCAGGGAGCTGGCAGAAGAGCTCACCAAACCTCTCTCCATCATTTATCAGCAAACCTGGTTAACGGGAGGTACTAGATGACTAGAGGGCAGCTAACGTGATACCCATCTACAAGAAGGGACAGAGGAGGATCCAGGGAACTACAGGCCTGTCAGCCTGACCTCAGTACCAGGAAAGATCATGGAGAGGATCATCCTGAGTGAGGTCTCACGGGAAGTACAGGGCAGCCAGGGGATCAGGGACAGCCAGCATGGATTTATGAAAGGGAGGTCTTGTTTAACCAACCTGATCTCTTTCTATGGCACTGTGATCAGCCTTCTGGATGGAGCAAGGCTCTGGATGTCGTCCACCTGGACTTTGGTAAGGCCTTGACACTGTCTTCCCCCAGAATTCTTCTGGAGAAGCTGGAAAATCACGGCATAGACAAAAATACTCCTCAATGGGTAAAAAAAATACCTGGATGGCTGTGCCCAGAGAGTTGTGATTAATGGGGTGAAATCTTGTTGGCAGCCAGTCACCACTGGTGTCCCCCAGGGCTCAGTTTTGGGGCCAGTCTTGTTTAATAATTTTGACGATCTGGATGAGGGGATTGAGTGCACCCTTAGTAAGTTTGTAGATGACACCAAACTAGGTGGGAGTGTTGATCTGCTTGCATGTGGGGGGGCTCTACAGAAGGACCTGGATGGACTGAATCAATGGGCCAAGGCAAATGGGAAGAGGTTCAACAAGGCCAAGTGCATTTCAGTCACAACAACCCCAAGCAACACACTACAGGCTTGGGGAAGAGTGGCTGGAATGCTGCCCAGCAGAAAAGGACCTGGGGATGCTGGAGGACAGCCAACTTAACAAGCGATCAATGTGCCCAGGGGGCCAGGAAGACCAACAGCATCCTGGCTTATATCAGGAAAAACATGGCCAGCAGGAGTAGGGAAGTGATCATGCCTCTGTACTCAGCACTGGTGAAGCTTCACCTCGAGTACTGCGTTCAGTTCTGAGCCCCTCACTACAAGAAGGACAGTGAAGTGCTGGAATGTGTCCAGAGGAGAGCTACCAAGCAGGTGAGAGGTCTAGAAAACAAGACACATGAGGAGATGCTGAGGGAACTGGGTATGTTTAGTTTGGAGAAGAGGAGGTTGAGGGAAGACCGCATTGCCCTCTTCAACTACCTGAAAGGAGATTGTGGAAAGGCGGGTGTTGGCCTCTTCTCCCAAGTGAATAATGACAGGACCAGACGATATTGTCTGAAGTTGGGAAGGTTTAGATTATATATTAGAAAGAATTATTTTACTGAAAGAGTGGTCAGATACTGGAACAACCTGCCCAAGAAGGTGGCTGAGTCACCGTCCCTGGAGGTATTTAAGAAATGTAAGAGGTGTAGATATGGCACTTCAGGGCATGCTTTAGTGGAATACTCTAGTGGCCAAGATTGCAGAAGTTTTTGTGTGTATATGGTTGGATCCAGTGATCTCAGAGATCCTCTCCAACCATGAGATTCTGTGATTCTGTAATACACAAGACAAGAATCCTAAGGAATGGTTTTTTTTTTTAAATAGAAATTTTTTTTTCACCAAAAATAACTCATATTTTATATTCCTAGTTTTCCTTCGTTATTTTTTTCTTAGGCCATGTTTTAACTGTTGTAAATATGAGAAAAAGAACATTGCCTATGTTTTAAGTAAATTAATATTTTGTGATAGAAGATGAGAAAATGGTATTTATATTAACTGAGAAATCCTGATATCAACAGTCTTTTCTGAATGAATTTCCAAAATTTCCTATGCAGAAAAAATCACAAAGCATTTCTACTCATAAGCGATGAAATAGCTTGAGATTTTGTTTCAGTGTGATTGGGACAGTATAAGATTAATCAATCCTCCTCTTTGTCAAATAATAAAGTAAATGGAAATACAGTAATGTAACTGCAGAGAAAAACTTGGGTGGATTTTTTTTTATTATTACGTCTTTTGCTTAAGTAAATGAGAAAAATGACAGATTAAGAAAACTATTAGTATCAAGACTATTCATCAGCCAAGAAGTGACACAGGGACACATTAACAATTCATGTACTGTAAATGTACATGCTTGGCCATATTGTCTTATATGAAGGCATTTTTACACAGACCTTTTCATATTGTTCCATAATTTCCTCTTTTAGTTGTATCAACAGTTACACATATAACTAAAACCAACTTAGTGTCGATGAGGATTGCCATTGGAAATATATTTCATATTCTTCAGCAAATATTCCAGTTGTAATAAAACTATAAAATTTTCCCATCCTGTCAGAACACTGAGAAAAAAATGGTAACTATTACAGGAGCAGCTACTTCCATTTTGATTCACCTCATCTGTGAAAAGTGATAAAAAATGTATATAATGATAAATTCACATAAAGACACAACAGATATTTTATGTGTTATTTTATCAGGCCTAGTGACAGATATTTTTTAAATTTTCATGCAAAAATATAATCACACTTTCTGTGAAAGAACACAGGGACAAGTGATAATGTATAAGTGTTTTAATCTGTAGACTCATTAATTATTGTATTAGAAATTTATTTGTGTATATTGTAGCATTGTCCTTGCTACTGATAATGATCATACATGATTGTATCAAAGTAATTCATAAGATTTTTTGTGAATATTTCCTGTTTTGAAGTATTGATCACGCAGGCTGCTAAAGCAGAAATCCAGTTGGGTAGTCTTTTCCCTCATTTCTTCAGCTTTTACGGTATAAAATATTTTAATCTCTAAGCTATCTAAAAGTCGTTATTTAAACTGGAAAAAAAATGTTGAATTGTAAACTACTTCGTGGGGCTGACAGTTCATCATAAAGTTTTCTGAAAATCAAAGCCTCAGGAGTCTCCACTGTTGATCTTCGTGACTAGGAAACTGCCAGATATAGAAATACAATTTGGAGGAGGGAAAAGAGAAGACAAGAAAAATAAAAAAGATGCTCAGTAAGGACCATCTGGTTCATCTTCTAGCCAAGGGTAGGATCAGCATTCCATAAATCTTTTCCAACAGGAGTTAATCAAAATTGTTCTTACGCATTTCCATTTTCACATTTCCTAGTATTCATAATATTTCCTTCCAGAAAGTTTTACTGATGCCTGCTGTAAACTTCACTTGCTACAGATGAAGCCCTTTACTTTCATAGCTGGATTTTCCCTTTTCCTACACAACTGGTTTTTTTTACAGAGTTGAAACTGTATTCAACAGACTCTTCTCCCTAAATTACAACTTCTTCATCTGTCTTACAGGTGAGACTAGTGTTGATTCTTCTTGTTTTCTTCCTAAGACTCTCTCAGGGGTCCATTTCTCACTCAGAATGCAGCAGCAAATTCTGAACAAAGCATTTGAACTGACGCTTTATCAATAATGCCTCGAGCAAAAAGACTGCTTGACACATTGACAGTACCCTATGACTGTTTACCACAGTGTAACATTACTCAGTCATGGTCAGTTTGGATCCATCTTCAGCTCCAGTTTGGTTGCCCAGGTGTATAATTCCCATTCTGTGGTTTTGGACCCGATTATCCCTACTTTTATGTAAAAGCCTGTTGTTTCTTCTTAGTGAATTCCTTTTTGTTTCCTAATAACTTCTCCAGTTTCTCAAGATCATTTTGTCTTTTAATTCCCACCTCAAGCATGTTTGCAGTTCCTCCCAGCTTGATGCCAGCTCAGATTTAAGAAGTAATATTTTATTCCTTTTTATCAAAGCATATGTTTTTCTTATACACATAATACTCTGTATCAGTTAACTGCACATTAATCTTAAGTACCTATAGAATTCCAATTAATGTTTAATGTATTACTTAGGAATCAAATCAAGCATTCTGCCTGCCACAAAAAAAAAAAAAAAAAAAAACCTGAAAAGTAATAAAGTGTACATTATGTATTAGTTCTTAACCCAGGAAAATGTAAATGAAAATGTTTGTAAGGACTATGTAAACAAGGAGACTGCCAAATCAGGGCCTTGGTTTTCCTATCTGTCAATTTCAAATTCCTCAAAATGCTTTTATCCACATTTTAGAGGGCAGAGGCAAGGTATTACATTGCATACATTGCTTTTTTGATATATTGATTTCACAAGATTTTTCCATTTTAAGATTAAACCACCCATGCATTTCAAAACACAAGAGCATACAGAGTATCAGAATTTTTCAGCTGTAATGAAGGAAAGAAAAATTATATATGTTTATGGATTAGCACTGATTTCTAAATTAGTCAGGAGCTGGAACTGAACATGCAAAACTGAGAGAATAGAAACATTCTTTATCATATATCTGCTATACATGGAAGGAATTACTTAATTTTTTCTCTTCAGCTACAGGACTCACATCCTCGCATTGCCAGATAAGAACTCCTTGCAATATTTGCAAATAAGCACATGAATAATTGAAAGTATTTGGAAGTTACTATGTTCACTGGGGAAATGGTATAGAACTTACTTAGTTGTCTGCAGTGAAATGTAAGTATATTTCCTTCATGTGCTGCATCATAAATATTTGACTAACCACTATGGAAAGCATTAGTAAAGCTCCCCTTTCAGCAGGAGACTGAAACATGGTCAACACCAGTAAATAGAAAGAATAAACTCTTCCCAATGAGAAATGTCAAATGCAAGTTTGAAAACTACAGTCTTTGATATTCTATCTATTAAGTTGAAAAGAATAAGAAAATAAGTATTTAAGACAATGAAACTGAGACAAAAATACGTAGGCACTTGCATTCATATGCTATAGTGATGTGTGAACTCTGGTGTTTTTGTTATTGTATCGTTAATTTGGAATTCACATTTCCTGGTCATAGATCATAGAATGCTTTGTGTTTGAAGGGACCTTAAAGATCACCAAGTTCCAACCCCTCTGCCATAATCAGGGACACCTTCCACTAGACCTGGCTACTCAAAGCCCCATCCAACCTGGCCACGAACACTTCTAGCAATGGAACATCAACAACTCCTCTGGACAGCCTGTTCCAGTGCCTCACCATCCTGAGAGTAAAAAATATCTTCCTAATCAGTTCAATCACACTCAAATTTATACTCCCTTCTCTTGAAATGCTGCTTCTTTTCCGGTTTCCCATTGCAGTTATGACCAGATGTGACATAGGGAATGTGGTCCTCATCTCCTTGCTGGCTCACAAGAATGGTATTTGCAATAACAACATTTCCAAGAAGCAGACAATTCACTAGTCTCATATTCTCCAGTGTCATCACCATCAGAACCTCTCCTATGAAGACAGTCTGAGAGAGCTGGGGCTGTTCAGCCTGGAGAAAAGCAAGCTGTGAGGAGAACTTACAGCAGCCTTCCAGTATCTGAAGGGAGCCTACAGGAGAGCAGGAGAGGGACTCTTTGTAAGGAAGTGCAGTGATAGGACAAAGGGTAATGGTTTTAAATTGGAATAGGTGAGATTTAGATTAGATACTAGAAAGAAATTCTTTCCTGTGAGGGTGGTGAGGCACTGGAACAGGTTGCCTAGAGAAATTGTGGATACCCCATCCCTGGGTGTGTTTAAGGCCAGGCTGGATGGGGCTTTGAGCAAACTGGTCTAGTGGGAGATGTCCCTGTCCATGGCAGGGGGCTTGGAACAAAATGATCTTTATGGTCTCTTCCAGCTGTAACTGTTCTGTGATCCTGTGATTCTAATTATGCTACTAAAACTAATTCTTTAAGAAATGGATAATATTCACATTAGTGCCATTAGGATTATGGCTGTTAACAGATACAGTGAGATTATGGCACTATATATGGGCCTGTGGGACATCGTATATTGAGACATTCCTTTTTACTGCTCTCTCCATGTCAAATAAATCTGTAAGACTCATATAAAAGATGTCTTTAAATGTCTTTGCCTCACTAGATTAAATTGATGATTCACCAAAAAATGCAGTTTTGCTTAATACAAACTATGTTCTTTGTCATATGAATTTTCACCTCTTCATGCAACTGGCAAAGTAAAAACTCATCACTTTTCAATATTTGACTTTATTCTGTCATGTTATTATTGAGTTATATTCACCTAATTAATCTAATGGAGCATAATACAATTGAATGCAGTTTTTCATGTATTTTATTATATTGCCCCAAAAAATCAAATTTATGAAACAAATTAACCCAATTGAATTACCTCATTTGTTTTAAGAAGAGGTTGTATGTTTGAATATCGTCTTCTGTTGAATTTATTACACTGAATTCTTCAGTCATGAATTAGAATACAGTAAAAGAAGGAAAAAAAAACTCAAAAGGTGAAAGGAGATAGAATTACCTTCACATTTTTTTTATTCTCCAGTGTTTGCAGACTCCCAGATAAGAGGTAAGAATGAAGAATTATTGCTGAAGCATGGAAACTTTCCTTTCTGATTTTTGCTCACCTGAAGTGAAGCTATTCAATTGATCTATTCCAATTGTATTTTGTGTTTATTTTTTTTCCTCCAAAATGGTCCTAGTGTTTTTGTATAATGTACCCTTGCAGCCATAACTTGATATAATATGAATAAATGATGAATTATCTAGGATGGTAAAAATGTAAAGCCCTTTATACTATTCTTCAACTTAGGAAACCTGTCTTGATTTATAGTGTGATATTTTGACCCAATGTTATTTATAAGATTTATTGAAGAAGAAATGGATTTCTACAGCTTCTACTCATAACTCATAATATATTGAAAGTGAAAAAAAAAATTAAAAACCCTCTGATTGGGAGTCAGCAGCAAAAGAACAGAGTAGAGACTCTGTACCATAGCCTCCTTGACTGGATGCCTTTTGGTTTCCACAAAATATACTTCCAAGTTTGACATATTTAACAACTTCCAGGCACACCCAGAGGTATATCTGCCCACACTTGATCTAAGCGAGATGAAGCATTTTCCTTTACTCTCTGAATTTAAGCTGCTATTGTACCTGACATACCAAAATAGCTGGTCTTGCACTGTTTGCTCTTGAATATTTTGACTTCTCAGCTGTATCCAGTTTGTCTCAACCATCATATGGTATCCCTACAAAAATGGGAAACTGAAGAAAAGAAATAACATAAGAGAAGTCTAAATTCCCTGGCTGTCTCACTTTATTTTAATAATTTGAAATTAATGTAAGCTTTGTTACATTTATAAATATCCTGAGTGCTTGTCTAATTCTCTATATAAATTAATATATCAAACAAGAGACAATTTCAAAAGGACCTAAGATAAACAGAATATTTTAAAAATTATATCTAGAATTTAAAAAAAAACCCAAAACCAAAAAACAGAACAGCGTTATTTTTAAGACATTAAAATGAAGCTGAAGTGGTTTTAAATGCAGTCATTTCACAATCTATTTTGAAAAGGTTCTTTAATTCAACATCTAATTCTCTAATTAATTCTATTTTTTCTAATTTTCTAATTTTTTTTTTCTAATTAGTTCTAATTTTCTACTAAAACATTTAGATTACATCCCCCAAAATACAACTTTATGTTGATAGTTGATATATATGATAGTTGAAAATGTCTACTTTTTATTACAAAATGGAATGAAAAATATTCTACTATATAAAAATGCTAATTTGAACTAGTTTAGCTGGTATATACATCCATGAGATCACTTTTGGTAGTATTTTGGCTGCATAATGTAATTCACTAGTTTATTCAATCACTTTTATACTCTCTTGCTTTTATTTCTGCTATTTCTTTTTGTTCAATTTCTTCAAGTACATTATTTTCTGAGTCTTCTCTTTCACAGGTTTCAAATATCCCTACATTCTTGCTTATGAAAATCTTTCTTAACCTTTTGTCCACTGGCATCACAATAGTAAAACTTAAGGTTTCTGACATGACAAGATTAAGTTCCATATTCGAGGATAAAACCACCAGTAGTCCACAGCCACCAGTGCTGCATGTGTCTGGGAAACATAAATTGGCAGGTAAAGGATGCTGCAAGCAAAACTGTGACAATTATGGCACCAGGTTCTTGAAGAGTTAGATGAAGCATGTATGGCTTGACTGATAGGAGGTAAGCATTGCTGGAAAAATGCCTGAGCCTTTTGGTGGATTTCCGTGCTTGTGTCATCCTTCCCTCCCCAGGTTCTCCCTGCTCCTACGGTTGAGGCTCTCTGGTCCACTGCTACCCAGGCTCTCACCTTTCTCCATTTATCTTCAGCCATCATCTGTTGTAGTCTCCCTAAGACACCTAGTGCACCCAGTGGGGCTTCTGTAGTTACTCTCCTTAGAAAGCACCTCTTTTGTCTCTATTATTAGCCTTCAAGTCTCTCATTTCACTAATTTCCATTCCTAGCCTCTCAGCTGGTATTGATGTAACTTTTCCACAGGTTCACACATCATTCAACTTGCTGTTTAATTTCACCTCACTTTGCCATGTTACTTTACTTTGCCAGGATACTTGAAGCTGACCTGAGTGGACAGTATTTCTACTTTCCTTTGCTATGTGTTCTTCTAATCCACATGATAATGAAAATGATGATAATGATGACAATTAATAACAACAACAACAATAATAATAATAATAATGTAAATTTTTTACAGATGTATTGGAAAACTCATAAAAATCACTAATATTCACTCTATCACAATTAGAATTTCATGAACAGATGAAAAAATATGTCCTATAGTCCTATCCTTGTGAAACCACTTAAAGAAGCCATATTCAATATTATATTTTACAATGCTAGATATTCTATAATATTTACAGACGCAGGTTAAAAAACAACCCCAAACCCCTCAATTACAATATAGCAAGTACAGCACTTGAACAGTATTACGAGAAAGTGGAGCATTGTACAGATGCACAAAACAGATTTCAAAGCCATTATTTTTTGTACGTGCACTATAAAAAGTACTGTATCTAATGATTCAAACCTCTGCTGTGCAGAGTGCCTCCTGGAGGGTGCCAAGTGCCTTCAGCTCCTGAGTCTTTCTGTCTCTCTCCAGAAGCATTGGAAAATTGAGCTATAAAGCAGTAAGGTACTTCTTCATAAAATAATGCTTTCCATCTGACTTGAAGAGAAATCTTTCAAAGATAGAATGAAAGCTACTGCTGAGACATTCTTGACAGAAAAGCAAGTTGATTCAAGTGGCCAGTACTTATGTTTTTGTGATAACAATTCATCAAATCTTGGTAATCAAAAATGATGGAAAAGGAAATAAAAGGGAAAAATACATGGCCACTAAATGGAGCTTTGAACCAACCTCAGACTTGTTGTTTTGTAGCTCTTAAACAGGACTTCTTTCTATACTGAAATTGTTTTCATGTTGATTTTACAAAGACCTTTCATTTTTTAGTTTTCAGGTAACATTTTATAGTGATCCCAATTTCATCTTTTTATGTCATGTTACGTTAGCTTCCAAATTTCATAACAGAAATGGTCCAACAGGAAATAGCAAGGAGAACTTAAAACAAAAATCTTCAGGTAGGTAAGGGATTAAGCTCTCTGGTATGGTGTAGGCACTTGCCACCAAACTCCGGGCTACCCCTACAAGCTCCTGGTATGCCGTGCTTGAATTTCCAAAGCATTGGAAAGAAAAGACAGGTTCTATAAGAAAACTATGCTAACATCCACCACCACATCAATTCTGTATGTAAGAGATAGTAACTGAAGAGAAAGAGAATTAGCAGGCAGAATGCATCCCTTAGTATAGGCCAATGTGCTCAAAGTCCTGCATACCATAGCTCCCTTTTATGGCACGGTATATATACACTGTACTTCACAAATACCAAAATCCTAGAATCAAAGCCTTACCCCTGGAAGCTGAGCCATTCATTTTGTCTTGTTACATGCCATCTCCACCCAAGCACTTGTAACCCAGAGTAGAGAGAAAAAGAAACATATCAAGAAACTTTAAAAAAAATAATAATCCCAAATCCTTAAAACAAGCAAAAAATTCCATGTATGCTTCAGAATCTCAAATTGTAAATCCCAGTTATTTTCTGAAGATATCTACTTCTTAAAAGTACGTAAAGTGAAAAGCTCAGCCACTGCATACACCCTTATCTTTTCTTGGATAATTTCCTTTGCTGGATCTAGTCCTGCTTGACTTCTGGCAACCGTTATTTGAATACTTTCTGACCTTTAAAATATTTCTTTGTTGAATAGAATATTTTTCCCATTCTTCTTTGTTGTATTGCTTAATCTTGACACCATTTTAACATGAGTATTCACCAAAATGCTCCTCAGGGATTTCTGTCCCATTCAAGTCTGGGTGTAGGCTCCACATACAATTGTATCTTCAGCTCCACAGGCATTTGGAAAGTTAAGATAGCTCATGATTTCCCACTATTCCCAAAAATATTTAGTTTTAATAATATTAAAAAGATGGTTACCTATACTAAGTGCATTCCATATAACAAGTCTGTTACAGATTTCAGCAGTTTTGAAGTAGAACATTAATGATTCTTTGCCAGTGTGATTTTTAATATAATCAATTTCTTCTTATCCACAATATCACTGATCTCTCCAGTAAAATCCAAAGTGGAGATCATACTATAAGAGGATTTTAATGGAGGACAAAACCCAAGGCAGAAGATATGATACAAAGAGAGAATTCATAGTTAAGTGCAGTTATATGCCAAATATCAAAAAAAAAAAAAAAAAAAAAAAAAAGGACCTTAACTGACAGGCATCTAATTCTGAATCAATATAACATTTACAGGAAAATGTCTTCTATCTTCCTTAGGAATATTCATCTTCTTGTCACATAGAGATTAGCAAAACTTTGCTGACTATGACACTTCACCTGTAAGCACATTTTCTCAGAGCCCATTCTGACCAATGGGCTACATTCTGTGTTAAACTTCAATCATCTGTCTAGACTTGGCTTTTTTGGATATATATTTTCCAAATGGTGACCACAAGGTACTTTTTTAGGCTCAGCCTGAAAATCCTGAGAAGCTAGTGATATGGTAAGCAAAAATCCTGAGCTAACAGAAGTCTCTGTGTGAAAAAGGTGGCTCATATTTTACCAAACCTTTAGTTAAAACATAAACAGTTTTAAATAAAGAGAAGAGTATGATGCTGAACGTATTTCATTTTCATAGACAGAAAGGCACAAAAGGGTCCTTTAGCACCTTAGATAAGATTTCACACTACAGTTCCATGTTTGGGGAATATAACTGTTCAGATTTTATGTTTTTACTGAATGAAATAAAGGTCTGTTTTTTTCACACCAGAGTGAATGCAGGCATTAGTTTAAATGGAAATTTCTTTTTGGCATACCCAATGTACAACTAGTTTCTCAGAAATTACATATATTGGAGATTAAGTATTTTAAACCTCTCAATCTTCAGTTCACAAGCAATCAATATTAAATAACAGTTCACTTAAGAGTTGCAGGAACAACTCATAATAAAAGACTTTTAATATATTATTGGCTAAGATAATTTCATTTTTCAAAAATCAGAAAATATACCACCTACAGCTGCTTTCTCCTGCAGTGCTTTAGGAATGTTTAGCTTGATAAATTATATCACACCCCTTATTAGGGTTGAAAATAGCAAAATCGTTATCATATAATAACAAGTTAGCTTTGAAGATAAATCATTCCTAATGATTTTCCAATATATGTCACCTCTATGTTTCTAATAGAGAAAAATAACACATGAATATATGTATTAGATTTTTGGGTTTGCATTTGTAATTAGCATGATAAAGTAGTATGTAATATACCATGATTGTCTAAAGACTTGTAGAACAAAAAGCAGTCTAGAGGTAATTGGTCAGTGCTGACAAAAACTGACTGACTAAGTAATTTATAATCCAAGGACTTTGCAGAACTTTCACCCAAAAAAGATGAGAATATGAATTAAGCATAGTACATACTACTAAAGATCATGGCTTGAGAGCTACCTTTCTCATGTAACCAAAGGCAGATCTTGAGTGTTTCTCTGTGCTCAAAGAAAACTTGGGACTATAAAAAGATACATTTTTATAAGGAGCTTGAAAGCACTACAGCAAAGACATAAAAGGATGAACCAATCATCACAAGTCAAAATATACTTAGAGGAATTCCACATTTTATTGATAGGTGTGTCACCTCTGTAGAAGGGATGACTGGGATTGTTCAGGCTAGGATGAAGGTGATAGAAAGAAGGTTTGATAGACATCAATAAAATCACTGTCCCTTTCATTTCTGGCCCTGGGGCTTTCTGAGCCACACAAAAAGCTCTGAGAAGATTCTGGGAGAAAAATATCACTCATTGCCATCTGATCTTCTCTGAATATTTTTTGCTGGTCCCTGCCAGCGATCAGAGGCTGGGTTGATGATCTGAACCATGTGAGCACTCTTCTACAGGTGCTTATTTAAAGACATACAGGCAGCAGTATATTGTATATTAAAAACTATGGAATTAATATAACCTCCAAATTATGAATCTCAGCTGTGGAGGAGTAACACAGGGAGAGAGGCAATGTGTCATACAACTTTAATTCTGTACATACAGTGAATTCTCCAGTAATTTTTTTTTCTTTTATCCCCAGTTTTCTCAACTTTATATGTATAAACCTGCTTATAACAAATATTTCTATGGATTTAAAATGTTTCTTCCTCTGATTGATCTCTGAATAATAAATATGTAATATTATATACTACAAATTCATCAGTAATTATGTCCTATTCACACCCATCTTCGTTGTGGTGACTGGGTGAAATAAAGTATTGGGCAAATCATAAAGACAGCCTGCCCCAAAATAATCTATTCATATCCAGCAAGAACAGACGGGTATAAAGAGTTATTGCTGGTTGCACACAGCTTTGTGTGAAATTAACTAACAAGATTGGCATTGCTCATAATAAATTGAGATGCTCCTGGATTTCTTCACCATCTGCCAAGCTAGAGTTGACCATAAAAAAAGCAAAGTATAAGAAATTCAGTGCAGCTTTTCTTATAAATTCAATTATAGTTACATATAATATACATAAATATCAAACAAATCAACAAATCAAAGAAATTACCACTAAACATCATTGGCGAAGCTTCCCTCCCCAAATAAAACAAGTTTTTTTCTGACATCTTTTCTTCTTCATAAATTCAAGAAAGATGATTCCTAGGATCATAGAAGACTTTCTAATACCTTGTGTCATCACTTCCAAACTATTAGGGAAAATATATGTGGTATTACAGTTTTATTATTATCTGGCCTCCTTCATTCCCCAGTGTGTCTAAAATTTTTAGAAAAAAAGAATTAATGAAGTGTCTAAATGTAGATTATGTAGAGAAATTCCTTTCTTATGACAAAATCTGTTTTGAAAAAAGACAGTAAAGGTGGCACGTTGTCTTATATCTGTCAATAACATCTGGAAGAATGTTTTGTAAATGGAGTTAAAAACTAAAGAGTTTTCTGTTCCAGTCATCTGTGTTTAAAGTCAAACTCCATGAAGCACTTCGGTCTTGAAGTCAGCATGATTGTGGGGCAGTGAGGGTAAAATAAATATGAAAATAAATATGAAAATAATCCTATAAATGACTGCACAGTGTAAAATATTTCACTGTTAAGAAGTTTGTCTCAATATTCAGGCAAAATTTTCTTATCCTTAGTTTCAATCTGTTCTTAAGAGTTCAGCTTCTATAGCTACAGATTGTATAGTCAGTAATAAAATTATTCATCCCTGTTAAAATGTATTTCCAAAATTTGTATTCAGGAAGCAATAGTGGGTGGTCAAATATTGTTTTAAGATATTAATTAGTAGTCATTTTGTTGGTCATTATTAGGCATTAGTTTGTCTGTAGGAAAGTTGGCGTCTTTTTTCTAAACAATAATTTTATATTTCTTTTAAGAGGTTCATCTTCAACTACATCAGTCACCTTTGACAGCTTTTTATAATGAATTGTGGTTTGGGGGGAGAAAGAAAAAGGGTGAAAATATTAGAAAGAAATAATTGAATGAGTCCATACTGTTAAATTATTAATCAGAAGCTGATGAAGTAGCTTTCTGATATAAATCTCCACAATGGTGCTTTTGTTGAGTAAAGAGCAACTTTGCCTTTTATTACTTTAGGTCTATAAATCCGGTAATGTTGTCTCCATAGTTATCACAAATCTTCTCTAATGAAGATGGTTAAGTGTCAGGTAATAAGCTCATTATGATTCAACAGTCACCTACTGGTCATGTTCCTTAGCTTTTGCCAGTTATGATGGTGCAAGACATCAACACTTAGTTAAGATAAATGTCCTTTATCTGGTTAAGACATTTTCTCTCAGCTCATGTGCAACAATAAGGAAAGGTGCAGCTCTCTCATGCAGCTGAAACTTAGAGCAGAACTTCCATAACGACCATCTCCCTATGACACCCACTTCCTCTCTGGCCATAGGTCCTAACTTATTTCCTAACTTAGTTATTCCTAACTTCAAATTTGAAGCAAAGGCATTGGTTTCTATTTCTATTATTACCTTCTCATCACCAGTCTTATAGCATCATAGAATCATTAGAGTTGGAAGGAATCTTAAAGATCATCGAGTTCTAACCCTCCTGCCATGGACAGGGACACCACCCACTACAGCAGGTAGTTCAAATCTTTATTCAACCTGGCCTTGAACACTGCCAGGGATGGGGCATCCACAACTCTAGGCAACCTGTTCCAGTGTCTCACCACCCTCACAAGTCAGTAATTTCTTCCCAATATCTAATCTAAATCTCCCCTCTCAGTTTAAAGCTACTCCCCCCTCATCCCGTCACTCCACTCTCTGATTAAGAGTCCCTCTCCAGCTTTCCTGGAGTCCATTTAGGGACTGGAAGGGGCTCTAAGGTCTTCCCAGACCCTTCTCTTTTGCAGGCTGAACACCACCAACTCTTTCAGCCTGTCTTTGTAGGAGAGGTGCTCCATACCTCTAATTGTCTTTGTGACCCTTGTCTGGACTCATTCCAAGTCCATGTCCTTTTAATGTAGGGGGCGCCCAAGCTTGATGCAGAACTCCAGGTAGGGTCTCATGCGATTCCTTGATTAATGCAGCCATACTGCATTTTGCTGTTTTGGGGTTTTTTTGGGGAACAAAATGGAGCTTTTTGTGAGATTGAATGACTACTTTAAATTTTTACATCTTTGAAATATTGTCATATTGGACTGAAATGAAGCATTGACTGCTGAGTCACTTAAAAGAGGAAAGTATGACTACAACCTCTATTTCCCATTTCCTATATGGTCATATTATATTATGCCATAGTTGATTACAGATTAGTTAATGCCTGTGAGCCCATAAACATGAGGAAAACTCTCTAGCTATTGCTGTGACAGTGTTATCTTTACAGGGCTTTTTTTTGCTGGCAAAGGTAAAACATTCTGTAATGCCACTGAATAAATTCTGTGACATCATAGTAGCAGGTGCCTTTTGTTAATTAATTATCTGTACAAGTTGGCATTTTGCTCCTTTTCTTCATAGCTGATCATTAAATGTTGTGAGATTTAATACATTTGGTTGAACAATACTTATACACTGGAGAAATTCCTCTCAGTCCTTTTTATAGAACACGTCAGGATAGAAACATTTTATAGAAAATGTAAGTACCAGATCATAAAGGTAAGCACTATAACTTCAGACATTTAAATTCCTAATCCCAAAACCTCATACTAAGGCTTGAGGCAACTTAAGTCAATTGGGATGTAAATTTTCAGCATTAAATTTCCTTAGGTGCTTAGAAACCTTCTGATAACATTTGAAATTGTTTCAGACATGTCTGCTTTGAGTACTTTGGCAAGACAAGCATGCTAAGCACTTATCTATAGAGCTTAAGCAAAACATTCACCAAGAACACTTTGCAGATTAGGTCACACAGAGAGCAAAATTAAACAACTGATGATAGTGCCTGGAAAGTCTGTCAGCTAACAAGTAAACAGACAGTATTTTCAGGATACATAAAATTTTGTACTTTTCCATTCTCCATCTGTGGAGCCTTAGACTTGATTTTTAATCGAGAAACACAAGTACTAAGTACTTGTAGTTGATAATAATTGCTAATAACTTGGGTGCTCCTATTTTTCTTTTTCTGTTGAAGTTATTCCACTTATACAGAGTAATTAAACATTGACTCAGCCAAAGACCTTGAGAAACTGATTGTGTAACTGGTCAGTTCACACACAGAAGTGGAGGGAAACATAGCTTTCCCTTTCCAACATAAATTAGCAAAGTATTAGTAGAAGAAGGAACTGGAACCCTAATTCTTTCTTGGAGGATGAGTACTCTAAAATGAGCAATAAAGTCAATCACTTTGGAAGATGCCAATTCTCTTTATGAAAAGTGGAACAATACGAAGAAGACAGATTGAAGGTCCCTCAGCTCATCTTCATGATGTAGCCTAATGACTAAAACACTCTTGTGGGAGATACAGCTTCCAATCTGCTTGTAGGGATGAAACATTTCACACAGGTCTCCCTCAACTGAAAGGAATGACATTAGGTATTTACTTACAAATTTGTGTTTAGAGCTTGAGTCTTGAAGGTTGGCTGGTGCTTAAGCTGTGGGGAAGTGAAAGATTTATTCCCCTGTCCTCAGCATCATAAATGGTATTTCATCCACTATGCCTGATTTTTTGAACTTAACACAAGGCTATGAATCCCTTCTTTCTTCTTTTTGTAGCTAATTAATTTTAAAAAAATCATCTGATTTTCAGACTTGGTCATAAAAATTTATTGAAATTCATAGAATCCTTAAATATCAGGTATTCATGGTTCACTGATGGCATTTGTTTACTATCCTTATGTCAAGGCTGTCTTTCATTTTGCCAACTCTGAGAAGATGGAAATAACACAGATACAAGAGTCTAGGCCAATTTCTGGAACTTTAAGGAAAAAAGGTTGAGTTCACAATTCATTATTATTTGATTTTAAATAATAAAATGCAATTTTATTCTAAAACAGCATGTGTTAATATATTTTAAGCACTATGATACTGAAATCCACTTTAAATTATCTTTACTAGGGCAGAATAAGTAGGCAATGAAAAAGAGAATGTAGTGCAAATATTTTCTCAAACAGCGAACTGCTCAGTTTATAGTATGACTGAGTTCTTTCATTTAGAAAGGAAACAATGGCGTTTTGTAAATAAAATGTTAGGAAACCTCTTTTATTTCCTACATATCTCTCCTTGCTTTGACAAGATGATAAGCTGCTTCCTTTAAGTAACCAGACATAATGAAAGGCAAATTTTTGTATTTTACATACAAACTCATTTCCTTCTGTCTGATAACTACCTAGATTGCCTAAGACACAAATCTACAGCCAATGAGAAGTCTGCTTCATTGATCTAAAGACTCATGGATTTAAGACAAAGTTACATTTCCTTGCTTTCCTTAATTCATTCTGGACTTCAAAAACATCCTGACAAGACTAGGTTAAATACACCTATTATTGTAAAATAACTAATCTTGAGTTGCCTAGTCTGAGAAAAGAGATTATTAGATATAATAGCTAATTTATCAGAAATCTTAATGAAGTTATAGAAATTACTATGTAGGTATATTGAAATACAAAGCTGGGGATGGAGAAAATAGCAAAAAACCACGCTATTTTCAAAGTATCCTTTTCCCTTTCCTTTACTCTCCCCTACCTGTCATATCTACAAGCCCATTCTTTCCCCAACTACAAGCACATTGTACAACATAAAGTTTATACGTCAGCAGTGAACTTTTGGAAATACAAAACACTTTCTTTGTACTTTCCATATATATAAGAGAGTATCTGTGTTCTCTTATACCATATAGAATCATAAAATCATAGAATGGTCTGAGTTGGAAGAGACCTTGGAAATCATCTTGTTCCAGCCTCACCTGCCGTGAGCAGGGACACCTCCCACTAGAGCAGGTTGCTCAAAGCCCCATTCAGCCCAGCCTTGAACATTTCCAGGAGTGGGGCATCCACAACTTCTCTGGGCAACTTGTTGCAGTGCCTCACCACCCTCACAGTTAGGAATTTCTTCTTAATATCTCTTCTAAGTCCACACTCTTTCAGTTTAAAAACATTATCCCTCTTCCCATCACCACACTCCCTGATAAAGACTCCCTTTCCAGATTTCTCATAGGTGCCCTTCAGATACTGGAAGGCTACCATAAGGTCTCCCCCGACCCTTCTCTTTTCCAGGCTGAACAACTCCAACTCTTTCAGCCTGTCTTCATAGGAGAGGTGCTCCATCCCTCTGGTGGGACCCTTTGTGACCCTCGTATGGACTCGGTCCAACAGGTCCATGTCCTTTTTGTGTGGGGGATCCCAGAAATGGTCACAGTAGTCCAGGTAGGGTCTCAAGAGAGCAGAATAGAGGGGCAGAATTATTCATAATACCAGTTATAAATGCCATTAAAAAAAAAAAAAAAAAATCCACCACCAATGACTTTCCTAGGATTCTTATCTAAATAATATAGAATCCTTCTCTACAGAAGAAATATACTGAAGGCTAAAGATAGTTTTCTTTTTGACTGAGCTTGTCAGTTTTCTTTAAGTTTGGATTTAAACACATTAATGCAAAGTACGTTAGAGCTACTGTACTTCAAGATTAGGCTGACATTAGAATTAGTTGAAAGTCTCTGAGGCATATGTAAACACTAATCAAAATATATTTTGAAATAGTCTTAATGGTAATGGTGCATATTTTTAAGACTGACTATTTCACCACTGAAGTAACAAAGGAGTAAGAGGTTAACAAAAGTAAAAAAACAAAGAAACACGTAAATTGGAGTATGACTATCAGTAAAACTGCTCCATCAGGAGCATGATGGAGACCAGGACCTGTAAAAGTTATTGAAAGTATGACCTCAATAAAGGAATTTTTTTTTTAAATACAAAGGATATAGCTCAAAGAAGATGTTGCACTATACCTAGGCATTGTGATCATTGCCTATAGTGTTTTCTATTTTGTATTATAATTCAGAGGGTTCTTTTGGTCAGTTTCTGGACCTCTGCATCTGCACTGAAATTATGTGCTGGTGTAAGAGAGATGAGATACAGGATCATAGAACCATCGAATAGAATTGTCTAGGTTGGAAGAATGAAGACGAGTATTTGGGGGAATTGAAATATAGTACCTGTATCAATTTTAATCAGAATAAGTTTGACAACCTTACTTCAAGTAACATTTTTGCCTACTTGCTTGAATCTTGTTTTATTCCTTTTAGCTAGTGTCATGGTTTAACCCCAGCCAGCCCTTAGGGCCATGCAGCCACTCACACAATTGTCCCTTGGTGGGATTTGGGATAAAAACAGAAAAGTAAAGGAGAGCAAATCTTGTGGGCTGAGATAAAAACAGTATAATAAATAAAGCAGAAGCCATGCAGGCAAACAAAGCAAAGCAAAACAAATCAAATTACTGCTTCTCATCAGCAGGCAGGTGTCCAGCCATCATGCAGGAATCCATCATGCACAATGGGTTACTTGGGAAAGCAAATGCCATCACTCTAAATGCTCCCCCCCCAGCCTCTCCTCTTTCCTTCTTCTTCCAGCTTTATATACCAAGCATGATGTCATATGATATGGAATATTCATTTGATTGATTGGGGTCAATTGTCTTGGCTGTGCCTCCTCACAACTTTTTGTGTTCCAGGACTACTCACTTTCAGGGTGGTATGAGGAGCAGAAAAGGTCTTGACCACATAGCAACAACCAAAAACAACAGTGTGCCAGCAACAATATTCTATCCAAAATCCAAAACACAGCGCTATACTAGCTGCTAGTAAGAAAGTTATTTTTATCCCAAATAAAATCATGACAGGTAGTGTCAAACTTGTTTCAGAAAAGGAGGAAGAAAAGAAATGCAGCCAAATATCATCATGGTATAGTTCTCACAAAATTCAGAATTTTTATTGTGTTGGTATTTTGAAATGTAATGATGTCCCAAATTAGCATATATTTTATACTCTCCTAGATATTTGAAATTTCTCTGTAAATATTTTAAAAGAAGCCATTCAGATCAACAGAAGTATTTGTTTTCAAATTAAAAAAAAAAAAAAAAAAAAAAAAAAACAAAAAAAAAAAAAACAAAACAAAAAAAATATGTTAAATATTGAGAGGAATAGCTGTTTTGAAAAAAAATTAATCGAGGAGCAGAATTTGTTCCTCAGTAATATTTCTACCAGGTTGTCATGTTTGTATGTAATGTTTTGATTTTTATGAACTTGTTCCAGATATTTATCTGAAACATTTATGGTAAGTCTTTAAATATTAATGTCTTCTTCAAGCACCATTTCTGCAAATATTGTAATCAAATGTAAACTGAGCTATGGAACACAGAAACTTCAAATTCTTACTCCTGTGAAATCAGTTTTTGCAGTGAAATCAAATTTCACACTGCAGACCAAATCTCTGGAAGACAAATACAACAGTCTCATTATTGATCTGGATCTTTTTAGACTTTTTCTAGTTTTAAATAACCGTATTTTTGTGGGACAGTTTTTTATGGTGTAAGAAACAATGCACAGGAAAACTGTTCCCAAGCCGCTACAAAGTATATTGAGCAAGTCCTCCATCTACAAGCAGAGAGACTTTCACCAAGGTTGGTGGGAAGACACAAGGGGAGGTTTAACTGGAAGAAAGGAGCAAAATCCTTTCCTGTTAAGTTTGTTGAGTGAGGTGTGGTGTGTGAAAGGTCCTTGTTAATCTCATCTGCAAAGCCCTCACTTTGGGAAGCTGCAAGTGGAAAGGTGAGTTCTGAAAATGATTAAGGTCATTTGAGTTTGGACCTGCCTGAGGTAAGAACTTGAAATTTTCTGAGTTGTAACACTGCGGGAGGCGTGTTTGGACACTGCATTAATGTCCATGATGAATTTTTAATACAAGAATCCTTAAAAATTCCTTGAAATTGAAATTAGGATTCTTTTAGAGTTTTATACATTGAATTTGAAAATAATTTAGTCTGAAATGAAATAAATATTCAGCATTATAGGTCTGCTATTTTCAAAACAGATTTTTGGCAATAACACTGAACCTGAATGATGACTAATTCAACTAATCTGTTTTCTAGATATATCAACTAAATGTAACCATTATTCCTTAAAATTATTTGAAATTCTCTTCTTCCCTTGACAATGATGTTTAGATCTACATTTGTTATCTGAAACAACATAAAGCTTGCAGTTACTTTTTTTTTTTTTTTTAATATATAAAGAAATGGTAAGCAGCAAAAATTATCTGAGTTTAAAAAGCATTTTAGAACACTTTACCAAATGACAGTGTGAGGTACTTAAAGCATCAGCTCAATCTGCAGGGGGTAAATTGTCCTTGAAAGACACAAAGGCGGCTTAAAGGGGAATTTATAATCTCTCTCTTGGGTTTGACAATATTAATTTGTCTCAACCATTTTAGAAGTGCCCCGGCCACAGTGACACTTTCTTAGGTGCATTCTAATAAGGTGATACTGTCTCATTAAATGAGATGGCATGCAGCAGAGAACAAGACAGTAACTCAGAAGCAATTGTGATGGAATATAAGGTGATCTGATATTAATAAATGACAGTTGCATGTAGTTTATGAAATGAGAATAATTATTCTGTAAACAAACCACAACACCTTTTGTATACAGGCAATGCCTTATTTCAAACTGATATATAGAACCGTACAGCATTGTTTTCTCAGCTAGGATAGTGTTTTTCCACTATCTGTGAACTGATCATGTCAGTCATCAAATTTACAGTGTTGTGGGTGTTACAGTGTCACTCTTACCTGAAAAGCAAGTATTGCCAGGCTGGCTATTGTCATATTCCTAGAAGCAATCATTTCAGAAGGCATTGCTGTTGTTTTCAAAAGGTATATATCACTTAAACAGATATCAGCAACAAGCAGACGCAATTCTTTCCTTGGGATGCTGGAGGAGAAGGATTCATAGATAGGCTGAGGGTTTGAGATATTAAGCAGAAAGATCAAGAAAGTGCAGTTTATTATCTCTCCACATGGTAGGAAGAAACAAAAGCAACCAACAGCCACACTTTGCATCTAAGTGAAAGGAGAGCTATGTGGAATAATTTGGTGAAAGTTATGTTAGCCCAGCAGTAAGGAGAGTAGCTGCCACTTACTGAGAAGAACATTTTTTCTTTTGCTGTCTGCCACTGTACCACTCTTCATTTATTAAGGCTTTCTCAAGGCCATTTCTACAGGACCATTTCAGTCCTAGGATAACTGGTGCCATTTGATTCCGCAGAAAATCATTCATTAGAAAATACCCAAGCTGCTGGATACATGGATAATCTGTGTATTTCTTTTAGGAACCCAACAGTGCTTTCATTGGACTGGCTCAAGACCAATGTCATTCTGGACAATTTTTGTATTCTTTAATATGACTTTTACTCTAGCATAAAATTGCCAAGTTCAGTGGCAGTAATTCTGACTTAGATTGTGGTATTGCAAGAAGAAAGAAGAGAATTACTCCAAGTTGGATGAAAGATTGTTTAGAACAGTATTTTAGCCAGTAATGGTTTTAAATTAGTGAGGTTACTCAGGGACAATACTTTTTTTTTTCTGATTTTCTACATTAGATCCTATTGACAATATATAGGTGCTAAAGAGTCCATAAAGTCCTTTACATATCACTGAACTAGACCTGTCCTCTCCAAGAGATGCAAAGCATCATGTGTGCTAGATTGCTAACTCTCATTGTTCCAGGAAGCAGATAGCTTTGCATGTACTGTGTGAGATGTCAAACATATACAAATTATGGTAATGATATATTTCAGACCATTTTGACCCAGGATATTAAAACTCTTATTTTCCTGGGAAAATCTGACAATTGCCAGTAAGAGTGAATGATTGACTAGAACAATATCAGAATTGGTCTGCAAGTGTCAAGGTGGTACATTCTGTTTCAGGTACAAATTCTGGGTAGCAATTCATACGGGGAATAAAAGGAAATATGTATCTTCTACATAGTTTAAGGAAGTTCAGGACACCTGCAGCAAGCAGAGATACAGATATGGAGTTCACAGACATGTCCTTACTCCACCTGAAAGGAACAAACCAGTATCAACTACCATTTTGGTCTCTTCCACAGTCACTTCTTTTCAAATGCTCCTACTCAAAAACTGCCAGTGATCTGAATTATGGCAGTACAGTCTATGAAGAAAGAATTTCTTTTAAGAAATCAAAATCACTTTGGCACTTCTGGGTCAAAAGCCAAGTGTTATATTCTATTGGAAAAGTTATCAGAAGTTCACACACTGCTTTCAATATCAGTGCTATCAATGTCAGAGACCTCTCACCAAGAAGCCAGATTCACTCTGCACTAACCTGAAATTCCAAGCAATTTCAGTCTCTACAGCATATAATGCAATTATTTCTGTATAAGATATGAATAATTTTTCAAGTTTAAGGGAAAACTTGATTTTTATAAAGTACCATGGCATAATAACTCCTATTTTAGCATTAACAGCTGTGATTGAATTAAACCTTTTTTTAAAAAAAAATGCATTTTTGAATGCTCCTCTATATACTTTCAGAAAGTTCCTTTACAGTGCGAATGTATCTTTTATCTTGATAGGGTGCATCCATGAGAGCTGGTTGGCATTATTTCTAGGGCACTCTTGAGTATCTTTGAAAATTTATGGGGGTTGAAAGAGGTTCTTGTTGACTGAAAGACTTCTGTTTTCAAGAAGGGCAAGAAAGAGAACCCAGGAAATTATGGGGTGGTCAGTCTCACCTTGGTTGCTTGGAAGGTGATGGGGCAAATAATCCCAGAAGTTGTTTTCACATCTATCAAGAAGGTCTGGTCACTAAGTCACCAAGAAGATGACTGCGAGTAGTCAGCAAAGACTGACTGGGAAGTGGAGCTTGATCAGCCTGATAGGTCAGTAATTACTGGTGCACTGCAGGGGTGCATCATGCTTGTCATCTTCGTTAATGACCTGGACAATGGGATGGACTGCACTTTCAACAAGTGTCATGATACAAGCTTGAGAGGAGTGCCTGATCAACCAGATGGATGTGCTGCCATTCAGAGGGATTGCAACAGGTTGAAGAGGTATTACAACAGAAATCGTGCCTTCCAGCCTCAGCAATTCTATTATTGTGTGATACAGTCACTTATAACCAGCTGTTATAGCCTTGTCTACTAGATTTCACTTGGGCTTTAAAATTATACTTTTATGTGATAAAGTCATCCTCGTTCTTTTTCAAGGGAAGTTTGACTAAAGTTGTTATTCTCCATATCAATAGTAAAGTTTAACCTCGCTGCCTGGTAATGCAAAATGCCTTGCCCATTGGTATCGTTAGAAATGATTATTAGTACCATGAAAATAAAAAAAAAAAAAAAAAAAAAAAAAAAAAAAANATTCTGGAAAAGAAATTAAATGCTTTTTTTTTTCCCCTCTAAATAGTACGCTGTCCCACTTTACTTCTTGTCTGGACATTTCTGGCTTCAATTATAGAAAGCTTTTAACTGTGGAACCTTAAGAACTCCAGAATGTGCATTTTCCACTTGTTCCTAATAGGTACATGCATAATACAAGAATTTAATATATATCTATAAGGCTGTGGGTTACATTTATCTGGTGCTTTTCAGACTGAGTCTTTATTTGCTTTTGCTTTTCAAGTATAGCTAGGGGAGAGGACGCAAACCAGCTATGTCATCAACTAGAAGCAGATCTATCTGTGGCCATGGTAAGTCAGTCACAATATAACACTAATGCAGCTGCATGGCTTCTGATTCAAGACCTATCAACTGAGATGCTGCAGCACTGCATAGTTGACTCATATCTGCCCATCTAGGTACGTCTTTCTGCAAAAGACCAAGTTGATCTACTGTTCCCTAGGTGCATATAGGCAGTAAATGACAAATGAGAGGTGTGATACAGCATACAATTGCTGCCCAGCAGGAACATCTAGGGAAACTAAGCTTGATTGTGTTTGCAAAATCAAGTGAACTTTAATACAGCCAGAAGCACTCACATGGAAACACCAAAGAGCTGCTGCAAAACTGCACCATTTATTTTTTTGTATCTTTCAGATTGTACCCACTTGCAATACAGCTAGGATGGGACATGAAACTCCCCACAGTAGTTTGTTTATGTCAAGCAGATCTCTTACTATGCCTTGTGGATAGCAGCTGGTGAGAAAGGGCAGAACCCTTGGTCCAGGAGAGGATGGCTGTATTGCAGGCCAGTTAAGGAAAGAGTTTCAGCTGATGCACATTACCTGTGAGCATGAGCCCCTGAGGAAAGCAAACAGATCATAGGATGGGAGCTGGTGCATGAAGTGATAAGAGATCCTCTTTCCCACCAGAAAAAAAAAAAAAAAAAAAAACAAAAAAACACAAAAAACCAACACAGTAAGAGAGCTGAGGTAAATTTAGACAAATAAATCACTACAAAACCAAAGCATGTAGCTTGGCTCAAGTCATATTGAGATCCTGCTACTTTTAGGAAATCATGGTTACAACAAATGGTCAGGTTGTTCAGTGATGGTGCTACAGACACACACTTTTCAAAATGAAGGGGGAAGCACTGATTAAAATATCTCTACAAAATTGTAGGAATTAAACTAGAAAATTCATCATTAAGAAAAGCTGATATTTAAATGCAATGGTTTGTATCTTTTTGTGTGTGTTTTTTCCATTTATTCAAATATCAATGCTTTGGTGGTTTGGAGAATTTTTAAATGACCCACGCAGTGTGTAAATGTCACATTAGTACATTTATGCCAGAGGTGATTGTTGTGGTTCAAGCTGAAATACATCTCCCAAAAAACTCCAGAAACCTTCCAGCTTTAACTCTCTTATTGTTACTAGCCTATCACCCAAAACAGTTTTACCACTCTCCAGGGAGCACAAAGAAATTGAAAACACTACGCATCTTTATTTGGTAAGCAAATTGTCATAAAGCATGGAACAACTCCAAGCACCATGATAAATCAGTAGATAATGGGTTTCTGTATTTATTAAAACAATAAAATAGACTAACATATTTGGCTTTAAATGGTGACCCAATTCAATTTGTGAAATTGAATATAACTGCCCGGTACATATTTATCACACCTGAACAATGATAAACATACCTAATTCTCAAATTTTGTTATTTCTGGGGATGACAGAACCAAAAATGTTTCACATGTCTGTTTCCAGACCTAGAAACCAAACCCATTTCTAAAAATTCCCATAGCTCTAAGTCTTGAATTTGCATGTTTATTGCCCTGAGCTAATCTGTGAACTTGTCTGAATTTTCTGCTAATGAGTAAGAGGACTGTATTTTGGCTGTTTGGAGGCAGCAAGGAGCATTAACATTTCTGACTTTTCCTGAACTTTCTGCACTTCTGGAAAAAAAAGTGAGTCACACTACTGAGGTATGACCACTCAGTCCCAGCATATGTTAGCTTCAATTTGACCCTTGCTGGCTGATCAAGAATGACAGAACTCCTGCCTCCACAAATAACTATACATTGCATCAACAGCTACACCTGAACTTGTAGTGCATACCCATCTCTCAGGCTTCCTCTGTCCCCTTTCCCTCAATTGCTCAAACATCCCTTGGATAGAATTCATTTTCAGTTGGAAAAAGAAGAATTTGAAAGAGACAAAGGACAGACTGCATGCCAGATGAGGAAGGATGCCCAGAAATGGAGTCAAAATATTACAGGACATTTCAACACTCATGGGAACACTTTATTATTGAAGAAAGTATATGCAAATACTGGATTGATTTTCTGATTGTACAGAACAGAGCTTGCTCTGGCCTCATTAAAGAAAAAGAGAAAAATATCTTAAATATGACTGGAACAATTGATGCTTGTTATCTGACAGCACAAAAAGCAGTTAAAAATACGCCTGTGAAACTGAGCAACATCATTAGGTACGATGATGATATATACGTTTAGACAAGCCTCTCAGAAACTACTGCTTTCTGTAAAGTATTTCCTGTTTATTAGTGATACCAGAGTAAAACATTCTATTCATGCTCTTTTCTATTTCAGTCCACAGGAAATGTTTCCCTTTTATGCAAGTAAGTATACTTTTTGAAGACTCTGAAACATTTGGCCAGTACCTCGATATTAGATTGACTGAGAAATTAAAAAAGAACTTGAAACAACATTGAGGTATAATGAAGAATGTTCTT
>VZRU01018606.1:0-11541 GCA_013398155.1 Pedionomus torquatus
GGAGAGGGAATGGCAGAGAGTCCTTAGACTCACATATTCCTTCTATATCGTCTGTTCTCTTTAACTATCCAAACCAAAGAGACCACTCTTTAAAAATCACTGTAATCGGACTGTGCTTTGCACACACCATCCTAAATAANATAGAAACCTGTTGTAGTGGGGGAATGCAGGGAGAGGGAATGGCAGAGAGTCCTTAGACTCGCATATTCCTTCTATATCGTCTGTTCTCTTCAACTTTCCAAACCAAGGAGACAGCTCTTTAAAAATCACTGTAATCGGACCGTGGTTTGCATGCACCATCCTAAATAACTGCTGCTGCTTTAATGTAACTGAGCAACTGCAGCGAACTCTTCTAATTTCCTTTGAGGATAATTGATGCTTTCCAGTAGAGGCTTTGTCTAAGGATGTAGCACTTAGAAAGGTCGGAACGGTTGTCGCCTTTGTATGGTTTCACTGGCTGAGAATTCCCTTCAGCTGGATGGTATCGCTGCAGAGGTGGGGGTTGCGTGGCAGTAAGAAGGAACTAATCTGTTTCTGACCAGGACAGAGCATTCTTTGTGCAAAAGCTCCCTCAGACCTGCGTTTGTGTCTTCAGTCTCAGCCCAATCAGACGAATGACCAGACAAATGTGTTAGTTAGTGACTCTAGACATTTCTTCCTTGATTTTTTTTAAACCTTAAAAAAAGAACTAATGACTAACTTAAAAGGATAAGCCTTGCCTATACCCGATTGCGTTCCTGGCTTGGAGAGGCCTAAGTTTCACATGCTCTGAAAATGGTTTTGTCCTTGCCAGTGGTGACAGTGCCAGTATTGTGAATTAGCTGTGCCGAGTGGCTGGAGCCAATGCTGTTTGCTTTGACATCAGGGCAGAGTTTCTCAGAGCCAGTCCTCTTTTTCTTTCCCTCTATGTGAGCCGCTTGGTTATAAGGCAGAGCCCTGCCCAGTACAAACCAGCGTGCGAGCCGTGTGGACCATTAGCATTTCTGAACTTCTAAGTTACTGTGGTAGCACAGACCTGTTGAAGAGTCTTTTGATATCTGAATTTAGACTCTTGCTAATTAAACTGACTACTGACGAGTGCGAAATTCCAGCAGGCTAAGATCTCGGGAAGCTCAGGTGAGTTTACCTGCCCGGTGTGTCTGCTGGCTAAAAAGCTTTTCTCCCCGTCTCTGCAGGCTGGTAAGAAATGTACGGTGATCGGTGGGTCGGGATTCTTAGGCCAGCACATGGTGGAGCAGCTGCTGGAGAAGGGTTATGCCGTCAACGTGTTTGACATCCAAAAGAGATTCGACAACGACAGAGTGCAGTTCTTCCTGGGAGACCTTTGTGACAAAGAGGTACAGACTAACAACGCTCCGTTGTGTGGGTAGATAGAAAGGATTGCTGTTTAAATAAACATTCGTTGCCCAAAGCACTAAAACACCTGCTGGCGTTGCACGGGTGGTAAAAGGGTACCTAGATATACCCCAAAGCCTTTCCCTGTGAAGTCGGTAGCCCGAGCAGTTTTCTGTGGAACCCTTATGCAGAACATTTAAAGAAATCTACTTGACATCTGCTTGAAGCTGGAAAGAGCAGAAGCCCTTTCTGCATTGTGATTTGCATGACTGTTAGCTCAGATCTGCGGTCTAATTACAGCCCCTGTCGGTAATTGCGGGTGGGTGCTCTCCTGGCTAACCTCAGCTGCAGAATGCATCATTCCCAGCAGTTAAGGCACGCTAAAACCTCTTGCCTGAAGTCATTTGTGTGAGCCTTGGCAAAAGCCTTTGTATGCAACAAGAAGAGATGTCTCCCCACCAGCACGAAGTGTCATGTCTCGGAGCTTTGTGCCAGTCGCCCCAAACGCAGACACTGCCACGGGGAAGTGCTGGCTGTTAAACCTGCTGCTCCCTGAGTTTTCTAACTCCTGTCTCCAGGTCATTCTGAGTCTCAAACCTACACTTGAGACTATTGCAAGTAGTTAAGTCTAGGTGGCCTCTGGGTCTCGGAAAGTTCCCAGGCTCTTATCAGGCAAGACAAGATGTAGTGCCTTTTTGCCCAGTGAAAAGGAGAGGAAGCTGTGAAGATGCTGGACACCGATCCTATTCCAGCTGCTCGGCTTTATGGAAGGAACGTGACTTGGAATTTAGCAGTTTTATTTCCATGAGAAGAAGAACTGTGTTTTATTTCCTTTAATTTTTTTTTTTTCTGAGTAGGCACTATTGCTGTTGCTTCATTGCTGTCAAGTGTGATCTATCTTCTAGGCTTTGCTTCCAGCTTTACAAGGTGTGTCAGTGGCATTTCATTGTGCGTCGCCAGCACCTTCAAGTGACAACAGGGAGCTGTTTTATAAGGTGAATTTTATAGGAACCAAAGCAGTCATTGACGCCTGCAGAGAAGCTGGAGTGCAGGTAAGGCTATAAAAACACATGGAGACAATAAGGTGCTGATGTGACTTTATAAGAATTGCAGCGTGGGCCAGTTTTAATCTAGCCTGATAGAGGAGCAAGGGTCTCTGATACTGACTTCCCACTTTTTCTGTGAAAATGAGTAGAGACTACTAAGAGAGAGACGCTGTTGGTTTCCTGCTTGGTGTCTGGTGTAAGCTCAGCCCATGTTTGCCACAGAAAACCCACACGCTGCAGTCTTCCTGACTGGCTGCAGGAAAAACATCCATTAAAATGTGTGCTACTAGACACCTGGGAATCACCCACGGGAGAATCAGGACTGACAAGTGGATTCTTTCATGTTTTAATGAGAAGACAGCTCTAAAGATAGCTTATCCAGCAGTGGAAGTATTCATGGCATCTATTACCTAAGTGAATTCTTTGACATATAATGAAAGAACGCACTTATGCTATAATTTCACTATAATTTGGTTTAAAAAGTAGTTTGCCCGCAAAGGAAAGAGCCAGAGGAAACCAGGCTGCTCTTCAGGCAAGCCTTTGGGTTTGGTTTTTTTTTTTTCCCCTCGTGTCATTTTGGCATCACCTGAGTTTTCATTTAAATTCTTAGCAAACTTCCAAGCACGACGTGTGTGAAGATTCCTTACTGCTTTTGGGGTGAGATGTTGCCTCTGAAGCAGGCGTTTTGCATGATATCCAAATACAAATGCGCCAGTGATAATGTTCATAGCTAAATGAGGTAGGACATTGGATCCCCAGCCCCACCATTTGGTGGTTTGGTGTTTTTTCTCCCCTCGTGCCATAAGCTGCTGTAGAAAATGTTCCACGTGGTGTTTACCTTCAGGCCCGGTCTGGATTCTCTCAGAGTGAGGAGTGAAGTCTTGCTGGGACTTGTTGGATCTCGTCATCTTTCTATGACAGTGTTGATCTTGTTCAAAGCTACATGTTTCTCGTTACTCAAACACATCACTGACTTCCTGTTTTAAATCCACTATGGTACTTCTTTATCCAACAAAAACATCCAAGATAAAAATTGTTTTTTGGGTTTAATCTACCACGATCATCAAGATGAGTAAATATACATCTTAAAAATGCTCTTTGCGTGTTAAGTGCTAAAAGGCACCAGGCGAAGCAGGCACTCTGCTTTTCCTGGGGATGTTTTCCCCTTGACTGGCAGCTCTGGGGGGTTGTTAAGAAGTTTTAATCTCCTTTAGGTAGCACTAAACAATGTGTCCAGTCAATTAAAAAGACCTGGAGTTCTCTTACCTGCAGTTTCAGATCACTTTTTGTGGGCTTGTGCTCTCCTAGACTTAGTTTATCATCTGTAGAATCAGTTGATTTAACGCTATTATTGTCTTTACTCAGCCTTTGTAAATAATGACCCTTTTGTCTTGGGCTTTAAACGACTGTTTTCTTTCGCATCTATCGCAGAAACTGGTGTTAACCAGCAGTGCCAGTGTCGTTTTTGAGGGCACAGACATCAAAAATGGATCAGAAGACCTCCCTTACGCAAAGAAACCTATTGACTATTACACAGAGACGAAGATCCTGCAGGAGAAGGTATTTGTCATCATATGGTGAATGTTGTTGTTTTTGATGCTTAAAACTGCCCTTGTAAAAGTAGGGCATGCCCTCGGGGACACAACAGGCTCTTCAAGACTGAACAGATCCCTCCTTGTTCTCCAGAATCTCCCTTTCATTAAGAGAAGTGTCTTGTTCTTACAGTTGCAGAGAAAATCCGCGCAGAATCGCGCACGCGTGGCAGCGCCTACCGGGGTTCTACGAGTATAACTGAAATCAAAAAATCCCTTCTTTTAGACAAACCTGTCAGATTTTAGCCCTCTGTTTCTGAGCGTGGAGGCTTGTGGGCTGTGGATTCATCTGTTCTGTTACAGAGAAGGATGGTGGCTGCCCTTTGTGTCTTTCACAAGTGACCCACATGCTTTTTCCCTGGCCACGCCGTTGGGCTGGTCCAGGGGAGGCTTTCCTGGCAGCTGGCAAACCGCCCAAACACATCAGTCCTCAGTTCTCTCCTCCTTGGCTGGTGGAACTCTGAATTAGTGTATTCACTTAATAAAAAGGTAATAAATGAAAGCTGTAACATAAATTACCAGGGAAGCCGAATGAGCTAATGTGTTACGCTACAGAGGTTGTCCCGAGAGAAAGAATAAAGGAATAGGTAGAGCTGCTGCTTTCCTTGCCAGAGCCGTGTGATCTTGCCATTTCTGAACTCATCCAGCTGCTGGATTTTCTATTAAAAACCCTAAATTAATGCAAATAAGTAAATAACCTGATTTGCTTATCTTTTTTCCCCGACAGGAAGTGCTCCGCGCGAATGACCCAGGCAGCAATTTCTTCACTACTGCTATTCGTCCCCATGGAATATTTGGTCCTAGAGACCCTCAGCTGGTTCCCATCCTCATCCAGGCAGCAAAGAGCGGCAAAATGAAGTTCATAATTGGGTGAGTGAGGCTCAGTCATTCTGTAGCTTTCCTTAAAATTGATGCTGAACCTCCAAAGGCCTCGTGGAGGAGAATAATATTAACTCGGTGGTGGTGTGGCATGGAAAGAAGTACGTTTCATTAACTTTCTCACTTATGATCCAGGATTTTTAAAAATCCCTCTGTTAGGCATGCATAAGTGTTCATAATGCAAAAATAGTGTCTGTGGGGAGAGCTGCCGTAGCTTGAGCTGACTCTGCCTCAGCTAAAGAGCTGTCTGTTTAGAGATGAGAGAGCTCAGATTACTTGCTGTTAATTTAATAAATACGCAATTCTGGTATTTGAGGTTCTTGCAATTAAAAGGCCTCTGTGGCAGCGTTTGAGTATTTCTGATGATAAGATCAAACACTTGCCTCGTAATTGAGACTCGCAGAGCTTCTGGTGGACCACTGAAATGTTAGAGCAAGAAATAGTTCAAGCTGCTACTAATAAGGGTATTTTTAATTGATTGTATTATGTTTTTGAAAAGAAATGTGCTTTTTAATTTGAAGTAGATTTTTATTATATGCCAGAAGCTGGTTTGTGTGCCTGTGCATGTGTGAGTATCTTGGTTGGGGCAGAAGGGTTATTTTGGTGTTGGGGGTTTTGGGTTGTTCTTCTTCCTTATGGTTCCATTCTGAATCTGTCTCTCAGACTGACCTGGGAGCAGCAAACCTACACAAGCCCCAGGTTTCTGCTTCCTGCAAGTCTGTGGTCTCTTCCAGCTCAGACCTCCACTCCTTGCTGGAGTTTCCCTACCGCTGCACAGACCCGTAGAGCCCCTCCAAGAGAGCAGACAGAAGCCATTCATCCATGAACAAAGGAAATGAAAATGATTCTTTCTCAGGATGCTGGGCGGCAGCAGTAGTGGTTTTGTGGCCAAACGAGCGTGGGGATGGTTCTGTAACAAACCAGTTGTTTCATTTTGCTGGGCTGTTGAAAGTGATATGCAGAATCACTGACATTATCTGTGCAGAGAGAGATTTAACACAGAGGGTTAAATCTGTTTCAGCTGGGGCTGAAGTTGGCGTGTTGAGGGACTAAGTTAGAATTTCATGAGCCAAGAAATTCATAATTGAAAGCTTGTCCTTAATTGACTGACTCTGTGCTGGTTGCCACTCTCTTTCCATTTGTTCTGCTTCTCTGGATCACTTTGCTGATTCTCAGACCTGCAGGATCTGCCACACCTAGAAACTGGGTAACTTGGGAGGTTTAAAAATTATATTGTTGCAGGAATGTAAACCTTGAGGGCCTCCACGAGAGCTGAGACAGTAACAGCCCTTCCCGTCTCCAAAATAGTACGTTCCATTTCTCTGGCAGGGTATAGCCTGAGGTTGCAAGCGAGCAGGAGAATCATGGAATGGTGAGAGCTGGAAGGGACCTTAAAGATCACCAAGTTCCAAGCCCCCTTGTTCCAACCTCCCACCACACCAGGTTGCTCCAAGCCCCTTCCAGCCTGGCCTTGAACCCCTCCAGGGATGGGGCAGCCACAGCTTCTCTGGGCATCCTGGGCCAGGGTCTCACCACCCTCACACTGAAGAATTTCTTCCTAATATCTAATCTAATCTAAGTCTCTCCTCTTTCTGTTTAAAACCATTACCCCTTGTCCTAGCACTACAGTTCCTGATCAAGAGTTCCTCCCCATCTCTCCTGTAGGCCCCCTTCAGGTACTGGAAGGCTGGTATAAGGTCTCCCTGGAGCCTTCTCCAGGCTGAAAGAAGAGGAAACTTGGAATAAATATATCTTGTGTTAAAGTCTCTCCTTTCAACTGCAAGCAGATTATTTTTTTTAACCGTAAGGCTAAACTTCTTCCTTTTGTCTGTGCAGGGATGGAAAGAACTTGGTGGATTTCACCTACGTGGAAAATGTGGTGCACGGCCACATCTTGGCTGCAGAACAGCTTCAGGAGGGCTCTCCCCTGTGTGGGAAGGTAAGGAAGGACCTCGGGAGGGTACAGGAGTGGGGCTCCCCAGGCTGGACTTCAGCTGCATGGGCTGAGCTGTATGAACAGACTTTAATTTCAGGCTGTAAAACTCCTTGGGAAAGGAAATGCAGGCAGAGTTGTGGGCAGCCGAGATGCGTACCTGTGAAACAGTTATTTAGCTTTGATGGTAGAGGTCAGGACAGGAGAAACTTCTATGGATTTTCATGGCACTGCCGTGCTCCGGGCACACACTGTACAGCGAGGATGCTTTCGTGTGCTTGGATTGTGTTATTGGGTTTGTTTGACCATTTCTGAGTGACCTGAACCCCTGGAGTGTCGGAAGGAGCTGGTATTCTTAGCAAAGAAGGGGTTTCCTTGCTTTTAGGACAGAGGTGCAAAGCAGTTTCTCAAGAAAACGTGTTCTCCATCAAGTCAGGGATGCTTGGCCCAGCATGAAGACAAGACAAGTTGGTGAAAACCACAATGATTTTATCGTCTGGCTTTTTGTCTTCCTCTCTTCCAGGCATTTCATATCACAAATGATGAACCAATTCCTTTCTGGACTTTCATGTCCCGTATCTTGACTGGCTTGAACTACGATCCTCCCAAGTACCACATTCCCTATTGGCTGGCCTATTACCTGGCCCTGTTCCTCTCCCTCCTGCTGTGGCTGCTGAGTCCGCTGGTCACCATCAAGCCCACTTTTACCCCCATGAGGGTGGCGTTAGCGGGAACGTTTCACTACTACAGCTGTGAACGAGCCAAGAGAGACATGGGCTACAAGGCAGTGGTGAGCTTGGATGAAGCCATAGCCAGGACTTTGCAGAGCTACCCCCACCTCCGCCGGGCCAAGGCCTGAGAAGTCCTAAATGGATTTTTTTTTTTCCTACTTGATTTTCATAATTTCTTTGGTCTCTTAACGTGAACACTGAAGAAATTTTCACTAATTCTCTGGAACAAGGAGTTTTCCTGAAGTCCCTCCTCCTCCTCACCGTTATGGAGACGGTTTTATCCAAATTGAGAACAAACTGGTGTTGGAGCTGTGATGACAGTTCTTTTCTCTGCTGTGACTTCTTGTTTTGAAACAGCTGCTGAGCCCTGTGGACTGTGAATAAACACCCTGCAGTGCCCTCCTCAGCCCCAGCCCAGCACATCAGCATTCCTGCACCTCCTCTCTCCACCCTTCTCCTCTGTTTTGTTGCTTGGGTGATAACAGCCGCCTCTTCTCCTGGCTGCGGACAGGTTCATGAAGTACTTCTCATGGTGTGTTCCTCGCTGTGCTTTGGCTTTTTTTTTCTATACAGGAGCTATGAAGGAGAGGCTGGTGCCAGAAAGGAGTTCTGCTTCTACCTCTTAAATAATCGAAGCTGATTTTGTTACTCCCTCAGTGACTGGTGGGTGATTTGTCTTCTTACTGTGGCATCAAGGGGGGGGGAAACCTGAGGAAAGATTGTCAGGCCTCTCTTCGTAAGGAAGCACCTGCCTTTGTTTCTTCAGGAGCCTGTTTCTATTCAGAAATCACCCAAATAAATCAAGAAGAGATGACTTCTGAACTTTGTGTCCCATCTTTGAGAGGGCAGAGCCTGTGCTGAACACCTCAGCCCACAAGGGATTTTAATCATTCCCTTTTGGGTGGGGGGAGATCCTTGCTGTGGCTGTTGTCAGTCAGCACGTGCTATTTTGTTGTAGCTTGATCCCCTCCTGTAAGAACTACAGTTGGACGATCCTACTGCACAAAGCTCTTGTCTGGTCTGACATGTTAATTGCTGGAAATGGTCATTTATTTTTTTTTAACTTTATTTTATTGTTGTTGCTTTGACCACTTAGTACATGAAAAAAAATCCTCTTCTCCACAGGAAAACGATTATCATAATGCTATATTCACCGAACTGCTGAGTTTTTCATTTATATGAAGGGTACTTTACTCTGTAATCTTTGGGAGTGCCTTAGGTCAGTTTTGTTTTGAACTGAAGAGTTGAGGTTAGAGTTGGATCTTCCCTCCTTGGCCGTTCCTGCCTCCACGGTGCCCTTGGGGCTTTGGATTTGGGAAGTGCAGGCGGTGCCTCCCTGGATGGGCCTTAACCTGGTCTGGGAGCTCGATACGCTGCTTAGAAATTAGTTTTACTTCAACTTCTGGCTGGTTTTTGGAGAGTTTTACCTTGTTGGGTTGGGTTTTTTTTGTGGAACATTTTCTGTGCTGCTTTAATAGCTGGCTGGTCTTACCAGCTTTTTCTTAAATTGATCCTGAAGCAAATAGTAGCCAGTTCCTTGGGCCAGCTCTCACGGTTCTGGTTTTCACCAGTCAGCCACCTTGGGCTTATTGCTTTCCTTCAGCCTGTAGGGTTGAGTATTTAAAGTTTGGTTGCTGGTGTGCAGTTCTTCAGCAGCAGGTTGCCCAAAAATAAAGCCCTGAGGTTTCTGGTTTTTCTGGAATCCGCTTGTGTGGCCCCACATCCCCTTTCGGTGGGAGAGAGGTGCCGCTTCCCAAGACCCAAGCGCTGTTAGATGCTCCGTGATGCCTCGATGTCTCAGCACAGATTCAGTGTCCCTGGAAAGATCCTTTCTTCCCTCACTGCTGCCGTAAGGGTGCATCGCTGCCCCATCCACACGTAAAAGAAAAACCCTCCAAACCCATAATTGTAAAAAAAAATAATAAAAAAATAGGCAGCCAGCTGGTGAAAGCAGGCCTGGCTGAGAGGCTTTATTCCCAAGGTTTTGTGAAAGGCTGGGCATCCCACCTGCTTTAAGGGGTGAGGAAGGACGGGAGCATGTTTGTTCCTTGCTCCTTTCCGTAAAGCTGTGCTTCTGGTTGATGTGGTGTAACCGACCTGAGTCTCAACTCGTAGCCTGTTCCTGGCAGAACGGCCTTTCGGGAGACTGGACGAGTCGGAGGTGGCCGCTGAAGCCAAGCTGGTAGGAACAGGCAACGTGTTCTCCTTGAGGTGGTGCAGCTTTTGGGACTCGAGGTGCAGGGCATCAGAGGGCTTCAGCTCCTGGTCTGCCAAGCAGGGATAGCACTGCTCCGGTGAGAGGAGAGGATTGTGCTGAAGCGGAAGGAGCAAGCCCTACGGTTACTTGAAGTCAAAAATAATAAAGAGAAAAGGTAAAAGCCCATTTTGGCCTCTAGATGGCGGTTCCCAGCTAGGTCTGCCTTGCGGCTTCCATCAGCCCCAAAAATGCTGTCTCTGGGTGTTTGGACAAGGTTCCAGTGGAGGGTTACTCATCTCCCCGTGCCCTTGGAGGGCTGTCAAGGTAAGAGGTGACGGTGACAGCCAGAAGCTCCTTACAGCAACAAGAGGCACTGGAAGTTCAAGTCCCCTGGATACCGAGCAGCAGAGACACAGTTTCCCTCCCGTGTCTGGTTGAAAGGAGCTGGGTAAAGCAGAGGTCTGCTGGAGCGGGGGCGAGCGGTTTCCCAGGGAAGCCTTGCGTCATGCTGGAGTTGGCTTGACTCGGTCCTCCCTATATAATTAGGTCAGCTGCCAGCCTCCCTCCTGGCAGGGTGAGTGGCTTCTGTTTTCCAAAGCACAAGTAAACAGGGGTTGTTGCCGCGGGACAGCCTGACGCTGCCGGAGCTCTACCCCCGGCCACAACAGAGGAGGAGCCCTGCGATATCCACAGCCTCTTCTATCCCCCCATCAAGCCTCTCCGTTGTCTCATCCTAATAAGCACCTGCCTGAACTCCCGTCCTGTGTTTTCTGGGCGAGCCAGTGAGATCCATCTGCACTTCCCTGCCTGGGATTTGTCTGTCACGTCACCTCTCCGCAAACCCCGTGTGTGTCACCGAGCAGGAGGCTGCAAAACTGCCATTAGCAAAATTTCCTGCCAAATACCTAGGGTCAGATGCAGCCACAGTCTTTCCTTCTCAGCAACACTCCCCAGGAGCTGCTGCTGAAGACTTCAAAGGCTTTCCTGGAGCGCTCTTGTCAAACTTCTTATCTCTCTCGCTTTGCTTTCCTGGCTTTTTCCTGCTGCGGCTCCTAATTTTGCTGACCTGAGAGTGGTTTTTGGTTTGACAAGCGGTGGGAGAGATGAAGGAGATATCTGCTGCTGCTTACCCTGGAGACAGGAGAGGGAGGGAAAGAGAGAGGAATAAAAGTGCTTTTCTAGGTGGAGTTAAAGTAATGTGGAGCCCCAGTTCTCCTCTTACAGAGAGGATGCACGGGAGTGTGACAGCCTGACAAACACCTTCCACTCCTGCCCTCAGAGCGTGGGGGAAGCTCTTGTCAAGACACCACCTCGGTGCCAGAAAGGAAAAAGGGTGACTCAGTGGTCATTATGTGAAGCGGGGAAGAGGAGCAATAGATGGAAAAGCGGTTCAGAAATTATCTTGCAAGAAGGCACGGAGAGAAACCAAAGTCAAGCTCAGGGTGGGTGTGAAGGAGGTTTCAGGTGGAGGGTAACATTTGCCTTGCACGGGTGTGCGGTTACCACTGTGGAAGCTCAGTCTGGAGCACTCTCCCCCTTTCTGGGCTCCCCAGTTCCAGAAGGACAGGGAGCTGCTGGAGAGGGCACAGCAGAGGGCTACAAAGGTGCTGAGGGGCCTGGAGCATCTCTCTGCTGAGGAAAAGCTGAGGGACTTTTGGGGATTTTGAGTCTGGAGAAGAGAAGGCTGAGGGGGGATCTGATCAACACCTAGAAATACCTAAAGGGTGGGTGTCAGGAGGATGGGGCCAGGCTTTTTCCACTGGTGCCCAGGGACAGGACAAGAGGGAACGGGCACAAACTGGAACATCAGAAGCTCCATCTCACCATG
>VZRU01018606.1:27899-56404 GCA_013398155.1 Pedionomus torquatus
AACAACCCACCCCCCCCCCCCCCCGCTTTCATTCTCCCTATCCTGGATGCTGAAGGATGGGGAGAAACCACAGCTCTAGTGTTTGTACCACACTCCCCCCGTCCTCCAGGCTCTGGGGCAGTTGGGATGCTTCCACGTCATATTTTTTTTTTTCCTATCAGAACTGCTAATCTGCTTTTCCCATTTCTTCCAGGGGCTTGTTGTCTTCAAACGGGGACCGCAGGGGAAGGCGCTTCTGGGAACCATGATGTCCCTGGGTGTCAGCAAAGGTAATTTCTTTCCCCGTCCCAAGCTGCCCGGAGCTCTGACGGCTCTCAGGGCTGCCCTTTGCCTTCTCTGCCCAGCTGGACCCTCCGTAACGTCCCTGCACAGCTCCCCCAGAGCACCGTGCCCCCCAGGGGGGAGGTCACCTGTGCCTTGTCTGCCACCTTGTCTGCTCAAGGATATGGCTTCGTGTTGGGTGGTGTGGTGTGTTGTTTATGGTTGTTGGGGTTTTTGTGGTTTTTTTTGTGGTTTGTTTTTTTTTGTTTGTTTGTTTGTTTGTTTGTTTTTTTCCCATTGGTTGGACTAGATGACCTTAAAAGGTCCCTTCCAACCCAGGTGATTCTGTGATTCTGGGACCTCCTCCACCCCCCAGTTCCAAAACTTGGTGTATTTGGCTATAATTTCACTGCCTGCGAGGGCACGGAGAGCTGGAGGGCTTGTAGCCTGGCTGAGCTTCTGAGATGAGCAAAAGACTAATAAACTGCCACGTTACCCTCCTTTCAAGACCCTCCTGTAAGTTCTCTGCCTGCGGACCACGCAGCAGCAACGAGCAGCCAGCGCAGCAGCCGACGGGGATGGCATCCCCGAATCTCCGTCTACCCACGCCCTCTGGTTTTCTCTTCTAGAGATAAAAACCAAAAGCCTGGTGGGCTGGAGACCACCCTTGCACAGGGTTCCTATGGCCATGAGAACACTGCCTTTGGTATTAATCACCTCCTAATAATGGCTTATTATCCAAGGAGCGTGGAAAAAAAACGGGGATGGGTGGGGAGTCTCCCTGTTAAAATGCCACCTTTTCTTTTAAATATATCCAGCTGCAATCAATTTGGTCCCGCAGGACTTTGGCATTCAAGGACTTCACGTCAGTCACCCACTTGTTCCCCTCCCCAGCCCCCCCTCTCCTGCCCTGCCTCCTCCCAAGAACCTTTATGTGTTTTAATAAATACTCCTATTTAATTAATCCCGTGATGCTCCTCCCCATCTGCCTGTGCTTGTTTTCACCCGATCTTTTTCACACCGGGAGGACTTGGCAGCTCCCGATCCGTGACCTTCTGCAATCTCCTACGTTTTAATTGTACCTCTTAATTGCCGTGGCTGGCCTTCCCAGCCAGGGAACGCGGTTGTGGTTCGTCCACCAGGATGGTGGCAGAGCTGCTGTGGGGCAGCCAAAGAAAGACCCTATGGGATGGGATGGGATGTTTCCAGATTTGGGCCAGAACCATGCTGCTTGTGGGACCTGGTTTGAGATGATGTTTTTGAGACTGAACTTTGTAACGAGAATGTGGAAATGAGGACCCAAAGGGCCAGCGGAGAAAGCTGGCAGCTGGGTGCTGGCGTGTCATGCTTCACCTCCAGCTCTTGGCATCATCCTCTCCCACAAACCCCAAAAGCCTTGTGCTGGAGATGATGGGATGGGAAATGCCAGAGGAGACTTAGACCACCCAAAATGTCTTTGGTCTTCCCGAGGGAAAACGACTCGATGTTGAGCAGTCCTCTGCAGGGAGAGTAGAAGCCCTGTGAACCTCTGCAGAGGAGGTGGATGCATCAGGGTACATCGAGCCTCAGCTTTGGGTGACAGCACCTTGGTTCCATCTTCCATCAGAGGTGGCAAAAGCCTCCTTCAGTGTTTGAACCTCTGGCTGGAAGACCTGTCCTCCCTGCTCCGAGATTCACCCCTGCTCACCTGCCGACACTGAATTTTTGCCCTTTCTCAGCAACTTCTCCTCTCTCCTTCCCTCTGCCCCTCCCAGGAGGTTACATCCCACCCACCGATGAGGACCGCAGGAGAATCATTAAGCAGATGAAGGTTCGCACCACCCTGAAAGGAGATAAGAGCTGGATCCACCACCATAACTCTGACTCTGAGGAGGAGAAGAAGAGCAGCCCGAAGTAAGTGTGGCCACCAAGGAGCACTCCTCTTCTCCCTCCCCTTTCCCCCATCAGCCCCCCAGGAGTTCTCTGGCCTGCAGAAGAAACGTGTTTTGGGGTCCCCATGATGGCAGGAAATGACACCACCAAAGGGGAGCGGGACTCCTGCCTAATTATGATAAATGCAGGCTGGGAAGAAGCTCTGGGAAATAGCCTTTCCTGGGAGCTGGGAACCCAGCAGATCTGAAGCCTCAGGAGAACTCCAAAGCTTTTTTTTAAAGGCAGATTGGGTTTCACCATCTCCTGGGTGACTAGGGAAGGGGCAGACCTTGACGGGAGTGAGGGTGAAGTGGTGGCAGGGCCAGGTCTGGGTCTCCCCCTGCAGACACGGGGCTGTCAGGCTCCGGGGAGCGCTGCCACCTGCACCAGCTTCTCTTTAATTGGGAACAAACCCAAGCCCTGGATTGGGCTTCTCGGAGAATTTCTTCTCTCAGCAGCTCTCTCTGAGGACACTGCTGCTGCGTTCGTCAAGGCCAGAAGTTAATGACATCCTTGTCTTTTCTCTTTCAAGGTCTGGACGGGCTGGAGGAGGATCCCCAGCCTCAACACCTACGGCTCCCCACAACGACAGGTAATTCTGGGGGGGCTGCTGCTTCCCTTCTGCGTGATTTCAGGGGGGGCAGCTCATCCCCTGGTTCTTCCCAAAGGGCTGCTCTTTTCTGAGGATCATTCATCTTTTCCAAGGCTCCTTCCAGGGATAATTTTGGTGCAGCAGCTGAGGGACCGCTCCAGCCCCTTTTAGCCAGATTTTTCAGCCTGGCAGCCACGTGGAGGTTTCCTTTTAACACCAGTGCTGCTGGTGGTGTTTTCCCCCACGTTTCTTAATTCTCTAATGTCTGTTCTTTTCCCAGGTCTCCTGTCTCCAAGCCTCAGCCCGGTTACCTCATCAGGTGGGTACGGGGTGGTGTGTATTTAGGCTGTAGGGGAAGGAGAGCTCCATCAGGAGAAACAAGCATGAAAATCGTGACCGTCCCTTGGGTTCTCCTACGAGCTGGGAACATGGCAATGCCGGAGGAGTACCCTGTTGAGGAGATGCTCCTGAGTATTTTAACGGGTAGTCTGGTGGTGATGATAAGAGAAAATCAGATCTCCTCTGTGCGATATGGTGATGGCGTGGGGGGGGGTTTCTCGTGCTGTGGAAACCTTCCACCATCCTCATGACGAGCAGGGCGCCGGTGGTGGGGCTGGTGTCCCCCCCAGCTCCTTCTGACACCTGGGCCGTTGCCCACGGGGTCTCCAGTGCCACCATAACCCACCAGTGATTCCACACCCACGCCTCTGGGCGAGCTGATTTTACCGAGGCGTCTCAGGCCAGGGAGCAGGAAGGTGGGACTTTTCTCGGGATGACTCCCCCGAGGAAGCATCTTCTAGTTCTCTGTGCCCTGAAGCCAGCAGCTTCCTCCCACCCGGGCACACAGACACCGTGTGGCCAAAGAGGGCTGCAAGTCTTGTTTTAGTTCCAAAATCTGTTCTGAAAGCGCTTTCCCGTGTCTCTTGTCTCCCCAGAGGGGTGTTCACAAAAACCATCGACAAGACCCCTGCCGTGCCGGATTCTTCCTCTGCTAAAGAAGCACAAAAGAGGTAGGTGTGTGGCTTCCCCTTTTTCAAGGAAAGGAGCTCTTAAATATTGCCTGTGTTTCTAGACATCCTTTGATTTCAGCCGGTGCTTGTGGGCTCCCACCGAGCCCCAACCAATCCCTGCCAAGTGCTGGAGGATGCGGGCGTTTGCCTGACGGGCTCCGCTCGGCAGACACGGGGGAGACAAGGCACCAAACTTCCTCACCAGAGGACAGGAGGGCGGTTGGCTGTGAAATTTGGGATCTGGGTTTAATTTGGCAAACAGTTTTGAGCAGGGAGACAAATCCCAAAGCTGCGACGCTTCATTCGGATGGTGTCAGTGTGGGGTTTGATGGGTTTGGGGTTGTTTTGGGTTGTTTGTGTTTTTTTTTTTTTTATTCATCTGGGGAGGAGGAGGATGCCACAAGGTGTCTTCTTCCTCGCTGGCTGATCCCGGGAGGGAGTCACGCCATCCCGCAGACGCTCTGACAGCTCGGGCTGGCAAAGCAAAGCAGATCTCAAATCCTAGTCCAGGGCTGTGCAAAGGCAGCAAACGCCGCCCTTCGCTTAAAGAGCCTTCCCTGAGTTCAGAAAGTGGAAATTCGGGGTTTCCCCCACGGGGCAGTGAAGGCTGAGGGTTCGGGAGGGTTGTGTTGACGGCTGTGATCTGTGCCACCCACAGCCCTGCCAGCAAGGGACACGGCCAGTCCCGTTCCTCCTCTGGCTACAGGATGACCACCGAGGACTACAAGAAACTGTGAGTGTGGAGGGGAGCAGCGCTTTCTGCCCACGCACGGGCTCGGCGGTGCCTTCAGCCTCAGTGAGGAAGCCACCGAGGGTGGCTGAGCAGGGGATGAAGCCACCGAGGGATGGTTGGGCAGGGGATGAAGCCACCGAGGGGGGCTGGGCAGGGGATGAAGCCACTGAGGGTGGCTGGGCAGGGGAGGAAGCCACCGAGGGTGGCTGGGCAGGGGATGAAGCCACTGAGCCAACCCGGGTGCCTGGCCAGCCCTGGCTTCATCATCTGAGCACCACAGAACTTCCACTAGAAACCCACCCGGTTCCCGGTGCCTGCGTGGGCCATAAGCTGCTCCTTGAACTGGTGATGGCCTTTGTAGGGAGTGAATTTTATCACTGGATAGTAATTAAGGTAGAAGCTGGAGGATGCAGCCTGGGGACTTGGTTTGCAGCATCTGAAACCAGGAGGAAGGAGGGCCCTGGGGGCAGAACGGCGCTGCTGACATTCCCCACCCGGCTTTTCATGTCAAAGACGGTGGCTTTGAGGTGGCTTTGACCTGAAACGCAGCCAAGCGTTTATCCTGAACCAGCCTCTAGGCTTAACCCCTGCACTAGGAACAGCAAAGCCGATGGGGGACACGCGTACCCCAACAGGCATGGAAAATACAAGCGTCTTCCACAGTTGTAGGGCCTTGAGCCCCTTTCCACACACCCTGCCCTTGGGTTTACTTTGGGTTTCGTCTGCAGAGGCTGTTCCCTCACCCTGGCTCTCCTTTTCCCTTTCCATTTCAGAGCTCCCTATAATGTCAAGCAGAAATCAGTGGACCTGGATGAGGAGGACGTGCCTTTTTCCCCAGATGAACATAAAAAGAGGTATGTCATAGAATCATAGAATGGTTAGAGTTGGAAAGGACCTTGAAGATCACCCAGTTCCAACCCCCCTGCCCTGGGCAGGGACACCTCCCACCACACCAGGTTGCTCCAAGCCCCATCCAGCCTGGCCTTGAACCCCTCCAGGGATGGGGCAGCCGCAACCTCCCTGGGCAGCCTGTTCCTGCAGGTAACCACCGTGCCCTTGCAGGGGCAGTGACAAGTGGAGTGACTCCTGTTCCGCTGCTCATTACTGGCAGGGTCAGTTTGACTGTGATTACAGCTCAGCCATTAGGGCTGACTGCAATAAAGTAATAATAAGCAGATATTTCTACCCAGAGCTCATCCCTACCCACGGGCGACCGCGCTCCCAACAAAATACAATTAAAAGCCTGACGTGATTCAACCTGACAGCATCCCCCAGTTAATTTGGCAGCTGGATGTGGGCTGTGGAATCCATCAGCTGCGTGGTGCCTCAGTGAAAAGAGATTGGGGTACAAATAGCCCGGCAGCGGAGGGAGGAGCCGCCTCCCACAGCCCACTTGTGTCTCTTTGGGTCTGGGCCACCTGGGGACTCACACTGGAGTCCACATCCCGGCCAGTCTCTCCTTCTCGTACCAGGAGCAGAACGTGGTAGATCTGCCTCTGCTGCAGCTAGCGGCCTTCTTGCTTTCAGTCCAGTTTCTTGAAGATATAAGACAAGTGAAAGCTTGGTAATTTGCCCACTGGGGACGACCCACTCAAAGTCCTTTTGGAGATTTTTCACTCGTCCCTTGGTACTTCTGGCAGTTCCGATGTCCGTGTAGACCCGTGCAGTCCATGCAGGATGTATCCCGTTCCTTTGTCCCGTGGTACTCAATATTGCAGAAGTCCAGGTCTGGAAAAGGGTAACTCCCCCTGCCCTCCTGGAAGAGGAAGGATTTTCAAGTTTTCTTGATGTTTATCGTCCTCGTGAAAGGGCTGTGGCCCAGTATGAATGATGCTCAAGGAAAAGACGTTGCTACTCCTTGTAGCTCTGGCTGGATGTCTGCTCCCCGGAGCATGGGAGCTCTGCCAGGGTTGGCACAAGCCTCCATGGTCGCCTCTTGCCCCCTCAAGGCATGAGCAGGATGTCACCCCTTCTCTCTCCCTCCCTCCCTGCCAGGACAGAGGCAGCCAACAGCGTCCTGCGACGCTCTGCCAGCAGAGAACGTGCCTACGTCCTCTCAGCGGCCAAGAAGAGCAATGGGTGAGTCTTCAGCACCCAGGTGTGGGGCAGGAGGCAGGGAAGGGGATGCTGAAGGTGGTCACACGGGGATGGTGGCCTGACCCGAGATGCTGTGGAGGTGGTGGGTGCCTTTCCAGTGAGTAGAGAGGACGTAGCTGCCGTCTCTCGGGAGGCACCAAGGGTATCTGCGGGTTTCTGCAGGAATGGGGAAAAAATCCTGCAGGAGTGCTGGGAAGTCTTCCTTATGGAGAGGGATGGAATTTGAGGAAGGGGAAAACCACGGCAATCCCCGATTCCCTGGGGTCTGCAATCAGGACTCCAGTTTTCAGACTTGGTTTTTAACACCGCTCGCTCCGGTGGGGAAAATCAGAACCAAGAGGAGCTGCATCCAACAGGGATCAGCTTTTGGTGTTTGAACAACACCTGGGCTTACAAGATCCTGATCTTAGTTGTGGCTTCAAATTAGTTCTGTGGGGAGAAAGAAGCGAACAGCAGCGGCTGGATGTGTAACAGGAACGTGCAGGGGGCGCGGGGGGCACTGGTGTTCAGGGCTCTGTTGTCCACCTCTTTCTTTGGAGGGGGAAATAAAAGCAGATTTCCGCGGTCTCCGCTCTCCCAGCAGCCACAATGGTAACTTTTTTTGCAGCTCGCCTTCACTAGGAATCCTTTTCCAGTTGACACAACTCAGGGTGACACAATGAGGCACTGGGAGGTTGCCTGAGCGAGAGGGAGCGGGGAGGGGATGCGCGGGCAGCGCTCAGCGGTGCCTGGAACGAGGGAAACGCTGGGAGGGGGTTTGCAGGGATGTTCAGGGTGCTTTCCGTGGCTGCTGGTTCCTCTGGTGCCACAAACGTCCTGGGATTTGTAGTGAGGAAGAAAAGGAGTGGAAGAAAAGAGAGGAAGGGGTTTGTACCCAGGAAGAAAACCAGCCATCAGGAAAGCATAAAGTTGAAAAGACCTTTTGGGGAAGGTTCTTCACTTTATGTGTCATAACTACCTGCTCGTCCTACCTTTATTTTCCTCTGCCTTGCTGTTTGCATTGGGGTTTAACCCCCCTGGTCGCTCCCAGCTCTGCCCAACTGGTGTGACGTGACCCCTTTGTGCCTTGCACCGTACGGGGCAATCCCAGGCCGGGGACTCGGTGGGAGCTGCCCCTGCCCAAGGTGTCTCCTCACCTCCAACCTTCTGACTCTCGCCTTTATGCTTCCTTTGCAGCAGCCCCATGCAAGAATTTCCATCCTTGTTTGCCAAGAGGTAGGTCACTGGCCCTCTGGAAGCCCTGCTGGGGCTCTGCATCTGTGGTACTGGGCCAGGGCTGCGGTTACGTGGTGGGACAGGAGATCCCCAGGTGGTTTGAAGACAAGGAGGGACATTTGAAGGGATGTTCTGGGTTGAATCCTGTTGACTTTTAAGAGCCTAGAGGGTTGTCACCACCGGGAATATTGATGATGTTTTGGGTTATGGGCAACCTGAAAGGTGGAGAGGCTGCGCCGCCGCCTTCCTTCATCCAGGAGGGCTGGTTCCAGCCGGGGTGAACGCGCTTCGGGCTTCATTTCCCTTCTAAAGCAGCTGGTGCGACAGGGAAACCATGCCTGGAAAGGTGCTCTCTGGGTTTCAAACCTTCAGCTGGTGCCAGTTAAAAAAACCACTGTGGCAGCAAAACCCCACCGATGCGGGCTGGAGGTCTCACTGCGTGCAGGCGGTGGAGATTCTCAGCAGCAGCAGAGCAGGGGGGGCCGGGGGGAGAAGGGAGGAGAAGGCACGAAATCTGCCTCTGGGGGAAAAGAAGAATAAACAGCCTGAAGTAGGTGGTGGTGGGGAATGGGAAGCAGCGAGACTTGTCTCTCTTTTTGCCTTCTGAAAGAATTGAGATAGAAGAGGAGGAAGGGCAGCAGAGGAGGAGTCCCGCCGCCGATGGATCGTGCAGGTTTCCACCAGGTGACAACAGGTACTTGCCTCCCCCTGGCGCGGTGTGTTGTCTGCGGCTGTAGGGCACCACCGCCTGTATCCACCCGGCAGCAGCCGCCTGAACGCGTGGGGAGGGGAAGGGCTTTCGGAAGATGCTTCTCAGAAAACCCCGAGAGCCCCTTTCTCGCCAAAAGGGGGAGATCCAAAAGGAGCAGCGAGGTCCAGGTGGCCCGGTGAAGAGAAGGGGGACAGGGCCAGGCACACAGGTGGCATTTAACTACGGGCCACCTCTCACGGGAGCTGGAGGGTGCAAACCTGCTCCCCAGCACATTCTGTGTCCTGATGACACATGCTGTGGGGTTGGAAGGGATCGATGGAGACCTCCAGATCCCAGCTCAGTCTTCTCTCTGGAGACGCTGAAATGCTCTTCCACAGCCCTCTGGTTACTGGCCTTGCCGTGTTATTTTTATTCTTTGTGTATCGTTGGCAGAAAGTAGATATTCCTGGCGATATCAGTGGGTTTAATTTAAAAATTGCCTCTGATAAGATGGCTTCATAAGTGACTATTGAAAACAGCAATGTTTGATTTCCACTTCATTTATTCACGGAGAGGAATGCTTCAACACAGGAATCACAGAATCACAGAATGGTTGGAGTTGGAAGGGACCTTCAAGATCATCCAGTTCCAACCCCCCTGCCCTGGGCAGGGACACCTCCCACCACCCCAGGTTGCTCCAAGCCCCCTCCAGCCTGGCCTTGAACCCCTCCAGGGATGGGGCAGCCACAGCTTCTCTGGGCAACCTGGGCCAGGGTCTCACCACCCTCACAGCAAAGAATTTCTTCCTAATATCCAATCTAAATCTCCCCTCTTCCAGTTTAAAACCATTCCCCCTTGTCCTATCACTCCCCTCCCTGCCCAAGAGTCCTTCTCCAGCTCTCCTGGAGCTCCCTTCAGATCCTGGAAGGCTGCTCCAAGGTCTCCCCGGAGCCTTCTCCTCTCCCGGCTGAAGAGAACCAGCTGGTTTGTTCAGGAATGACAGCTTTTATTCCTTTGCCTTCTCCCACAGCCCTGAGACAGGCAGTAAAAGCCAAACAACCGCATCCTCGAGTGAAACCTCGGTGGGATTCCCCTCTCCTGCTGAGAGCAGGTAGGTCTGGTGGGTCTGCATCAGCCTGGAGCTCTGCTGAAGGGGGGCTTGGCTCTGCCCGGGAGCCTTTTCCCAGGTCCACAGGGTCGTTGTGGATGTGGTGCCACCATGGAAGGATAAATGCTGTAGCACAGGGAACCTGAGAAAGCGGCACCTCGCAGAAACTTTAGCCATCTGGGACGAGTAGACCCAGGTGGAAGCTGTGGACCTCCCACCGCTTGAACGTGACCCAGCTCTTTCTGATGAGAACACAAGCCCCCCAAAAGGGGAGATGTTTCCAGCCCCTCGACGGATCAGGCTTTCATTTTAAATTTTAAAATTAAATTTTAAATTCCTTTTGGTGTTAAATCGCAAGCCCCGCAGCGTGCTCGGAGCGCTTCCAGCAGACACCTTGCCGCACAGGTCCTCTGCCTCGCGGTGTGCCCCCTCCTCTCCCCACCTAATCCTTCCCGCTGGTTTGTTGCAGAAACGGGGAGAACAGACCGTCTGCTAATGGGAAAGCCCCATCTGCCACCCTGGCACGGCACGGGGACGGGTAAGAAGTTGGGAGAGCCCCATCTGCGCTGCCGAACCGGCCTCACCCTCCTCCGTGCTCAGAAACAGCATCTGCCTGCCGCGGGTCTGCGGTGGTCCTGGGCTGCTCTCCAAGAGCATGGGCTGCAGCTCCTCGCCTCTCTCTGCTCTTCCTTCTCCTCCCTCAAGGGTTCTCCTCTTCGGCTCGGTCCCTGGAGTCTACTTCATGCGTTTTTATTTCTTCTTTCCCCACTCTGCTTGCCCTCCTATGGCCGTTCCCTGGGGAGCTTCTTCCATCGACACGGGATGTGTTGAACCTCGCTTGGTGGTGGCTCCTTCTGACGTTGGTTCTGGACATCTGCACCCTGGAGGAAGTCTGAGGGGGTGGCTGAACAATGGGAAAGTGTAAAGAGCTCTGCTATACGGAGGGAAAACTAGGAAAAAAGGAAGTGATTTGGAACCTGAAGGCGTGTTGTTGCCTAACCCAAAGTTCTGTTGTCCTTAGGGAAGGTTTGGATTAACCGGGTCAATTTCTGTAGCATACACAGTTAATTGCAGCTCACTCTCCACCTCCATCAGTGAAGATAAAGCTAGGAACGGTCCCAAACCGACCTGTCAGGCTGAAGCAAAGTCTAGAGTTCTTGAGAAAAGGTGGAGACCGGGCTGCTGTCACGGTCATTCAGCCGAGGCCCAGAAATATATCCTTGTAGGTCATCACGGGGACAGGCGGGTTACAACGTCCTCATTGTGTGGGGGGTCGTTAGGATCACATAACTCCTGCTAATTGTGAGCCAGTCTCCCAGAGAAATTAGAGGATGGCTCGTTACTTAAGCCACCTAAAACTGGAGAAAGAGTAATTGGAATGGGAGAGGGGAAGGTGGGTGGAGAGTCCAGCTGGTGGACCTGGAAGAGGGTCCATGGGTAGAGAAAGGAGAGCTGTTGGAGGGTCCGTATGCTCACCCAAGCCATGGGATTAGCAGCACCTCTAATTAGCAGGGAGCTGTTATGTCTGCTCTCCTCAGCCCCCAACTGTGCTCAGAAGGTTCCTTATAGTGAGGGTGGTGAGAGCCTGGCCCAGGTTGCCCAGAGAAGCTGTGGCTGCCCCATCCCTGGAGGGGTTCAAGGCCAGACTGGATGGGGCTTGGAGCAACCTGGTGTGGTGGGAGGTGTCCCTGCCCAGGGCAGGGGGTGGAAATCAATGATCTTTAAGGCCCCTTCCAACTCCAACCATTCTATGGTTCTAGAAGAAGGTTGGCCCTTCCTGCCCCCAGATATTGCTTTAGCCCTTCTTCCTGCTCCTCCCAACTGGATGTCAGCAGACTCTCCTGGGATGACACAAAATAAGTGCTCTCAGGTTGTATCTCACCAGCATTTTCCTTTTTCCAGAGACAAACCTCTGAAGGAAAGGTCTGAGCCCTTCCCCTGGGAGGACCCGGCGCCCAGAGCAGCCGCGGTTTCTGCGAATGGGAGGTAGAGTCACGGAGAAATTCCTTTAAGAAGAAGGAGGGGGGGGGAAGAAAGTATTGCCCTCTTCCATAAAATCATTTGATATTTCATTTGATATTTTATTCCAGTTCTAATTCTTTAGTTTGTAGGATACAAAAAACCATAATCACTTTTGTAGGTCACTTAAGCCTTTTCCAGGTTTATTCCCAACTGTGACCCAACTCTGGAATTAACTTAATTACATTTTTACAGTATAGAGAGCTTCACGCTCAGCGTATCTCCAGGTCTCCACTTCCTATTTACTTTTGCAACACGAGACCCCCTAAAAAAAAACCCCAAACCCTCGAATATCCAGCCCAACCCCCCAAAAGCCAAACCCGAGAGGGAATTGTGCGTCCTGTGAAGTGTCTGGCAATCCCGACGGTGCCGGGGGGGGGTGCCTGTGTCGCGGGTGTGGGCTGTGGGTCTCCCCCTGGGTCTGGAAGAGCCTCCTGCCTTGAATTTCCAGGTGACCCCAAACCACGGGCATCCGTTTTGTGGTGATGAGGTTCAGAGTCACTGAATGCTCTTTTCTGCTCCAAAGTTCCCCCAAAGCCTCTCACCATTTTACCCGTAGAAACAAACTGAGGAACATCTTGGGGAAGTTCTAGGGATTTCCTCCCCTCTTTTATTAAAAGCAGAAGAAACTAATTGTAGAACATGACCCAAACCAAAGACTCCTTCTAACGCTGGGTTCTCTCCTTTCCAGTCATCCCAAACACACAGAAACCAACAATGGATTTTACTCACCAAAGTAAGTGCAAACCTCCTGATGGTGGAAAACTCCCTTTTTCCTCTTGATTTTAGAGCGAGGGGGGGTCTTTTCCTGACCCAGGGCCGCCCTGGCAGGTGTGTTCTGGGAGCAGCACTTGCAAAAGGGGATCCACCAGCTCAAGGGATCTTCCAGCTCCTTTCCTTGCCCTGGTGTGCGTTGGTTGGGGTTCCCCCTCTGCCCCTCGGGTCTGCTGACCTGAAAGAAATTCACAGAGAGAAGCAGGACGGAGGAAAAGATGTTCTGTCTGACACGGGAACATCTCATATATTTGATAGTTTTTTTCTTCTTGTTTGGTTCTCCAACCTGCTAAGCTCCCTGCTGTGACCCACGGCTCTCCCTCCCTTACCAGGTCCAGCTCCAGCAGCAGGGACCGAGCTGCGGATGCCACAGACGAGCTGCACCGTCGGAACGAGACCTCCCAGCGCCCGGATGATGCTGAGTCGGAACCCGCAAGGTCAGGGCCCGGGGCTGGTCCTGGTGGCGCTGGGGAGAGAAGCAGGACCTGCCCCAGAGTAGGGGTGGGAAGCAGAATCCAAATTGGGCAAGAAAAGAAGGGGAGCCAGAAGATCCCTGACGGCTGAACAGCTTCTTTCTGTTCACCACTGCACATGACTTCCTTCTAGAGAAGCAGCCTGGGAGCAGATCCAGCACCTTTATTGTTGCCTTTAGCTTTGATCTCAGAAGTGTCTCCATTCCACGTGCTTTTTGGGGCATGCCTGCTCCCTGGCAGCGGCAGGAAGGAATCGCTGCTGTGGGCAGCAAACACGCCAGTCTCCCTGAATTAAGTATGAATCACATCCTTAGTCCATTGTTTTGGGACTTGACTCCGTGTATTGATTTACCCGAGGGCTTGAGGCGGGCAAATGATGCCTTCAGACCTCCTAACCGAGGTGAGGAGGATGACAAGGCTCCCCGCAGGACGGTGTAGCTCCCAGGACCTAGAGCAACGTAGGAAGGTCTTCCCCAAAGTTCTTGGCGTTGTGTGTGATCCTGTGACGGGACGGAGAGGTCTCGTACCCAGCCAAGACGTGGGTGAACCGAGGCCAAGAAACTGCCTTAGCTCCACCAACAGCCAGCTCCTTCTGGCTTAGAGGGAAAATGGGGTTTTCTGAAGGAAAATCGGTTCTCTGAGGAAAATCACTTTCTGTTTTGTGCTCTCATGTGAAGGGGGGTGTTGCTATTTCATACTAGTCCCTCTCAAGGCCTTTGGCAAGTGACCAACCTGTAGATTCCTTCCTTTTTCCTGGCAGGTCTAACGTGCAGTCTGATGTCCCCCTTCCTCCTGCTGAGAGAGCCCCCGCGCGCCGAGGGGACCCGGGATACTCCTTTGAAAAGTAAGAGCGGGATAAATGTCGTGGGCCTGTGAGTAACGCTGAGAATTAAGGGAAATCTGAACGGGCAGGCACAGAAAGAGGCTGCTTCTCCCAGCTTTTGTCCCCGGAGCTAATTTCAAGATGATGCCGCTGCTTGATCAGTTCCGAGCAGTGAATGGAGCGGCACTTTGTGCCCAGCTGGACTCGGTGCCTCCTGATGCTGGTGACCGTGTAGCCCTTGGAAAACCCTCCACCAGAGCCTCCTGACTCCCTTTCTTCTCAGCCTGCGCTGAACTGAGCTTTCGGGTGTCTGTGCCTGGCAGCCACGAGCGGGGTTTCTCTTCCCTCGCCAGGTCTTCCCAAGATTTCCAAGAGGGGAAGACCCCTGGAGAAAGGGGGCACGAGGGCACACGGGGCTCAGAGGACTCTAAACCAGGGCTGGTCCGAGCAGGGTGAGTGTGAAGTCCAAGAGGCAGTTTCTGCCGTGACAGGAGGCCGGTGGTTCCCGTGGTGCTGCAGTGTCAGGCAGTGGCATCTGCTGCCCAGGGCTCTCAGCAAAGTACCATCCAAGCGATTACGAGCGCTGCAAAATCGTGTGTGAGCGTGTCCTGGGGTGTTAAAAGCATCTGTCAGGCTGAGGAATCCTGACACGAGTGCTTTCTCCTGTGCCTAATGTTTCCTTCTGTGACAAATCGTGGGTGAAAGGCCTTTAACTGGGACCCCGCAAGCCAGAGTGGGATTTGTACCCGTGATTCCCACCCCACTTGGTACCCAGGGCGGTTTGGAATAGCTCCGGCCAAACGGCATCTCCCGCTCCCTGCCTGATGGCTGCTCTCTAGGGAACGGGTGCCCACTCCCCCCAGCAGGTTTTTTGCCCACTGCGCTCAGCACAGAACCTCATTTTAGGTTTTTGGATTCAACCAGCTGCACTGAGAAGGGACAAGAACCCCCTGACCATGATGCCCACCCAGAGCCCCCCCAGTCGAAGGACCGTAGTGACCATGAACCCAGCATGACCAGGTAAGGGTAGTTCCCTCTCGGGGGAGGGTTAATTCCTTGGGCGTCTTCCCCCACATAAAGAAAATCTTCTCCCAGGTTCCCCTTTTGTGCCCGATTCTAGTGCTGCTTCTACCGAACCGAACCTCCTACCATGGTTCTGTACGACAGCCTGGGAGAAAACATCCCAGTGAGCTGGAGGGGTCAAACACTCTCCAGATGGACCACCTGGTTGCTGCCCGGACCTCAAATTTGGAAGCAGAGACCACTCTAGAGACAAATGCCAAACCCAATCTGGCGCGGATGGAGTGACACCCCCGGTAACGCGGGGGCTCGTTTCTGGACTCACCCGGCCAGCGCCAGGTCTCAGGCTGGACTCTGGTCACCGTTGCCCTTCCCACGGATGTGGGTTCGTGATGGGTCTCCTGGTGCCTCCAGCCCGACTCGTGCAAAGCAGCTCAGGGCCAAGGGGAAGGACTTTGCAGACTCATTTCTTTGCTTTTGCCTGCATTTTGCCCCTAAATTTGAAAAGTTGAGGCTCCTGGCCAAATTGGGCTTCCTCAATTGTATGTTTTGGTGAGGAACCCCTCTTCAAATCAACTTGCCAACCAGCCTGTTCTTCTCTTCCAGGTCCATGCCACACTCCAAGGACAGCTCTAGTGGGAGCATGGACACGGACAAGGGGGTATCGCCCTCTGTGCAGGGTGGAGAAGTCACCTCAAGAAGGCAAGACCAAAAACGGGTTTGCTTTTTCTGCTGAGAGAACACAGGGAGTTTACGGCAGGTGGTTCTGGAGAAGGGACTGGGGGTGTTGTGTTTAGGGTCAGGAGCCACCAAGCTGGGCTTTCTTCAGGAGATACACCACGAGTGGTGGGTCAGTGAGGACTCTGGAGGGGGCAGCTCAGGAAGGGGCATGGAAAGAGCAGCAGGGAGGGAGCACTGGTCCATCCTCCATCCGTTGCCCACTCGGTGCCTCCCCAGATTCCCTTTGGATGAGCCCTCAGGCTTAGCGGGTTCCTGAGGGACCCTCAGGCGAGGGTCTGTGCTTCCAGGCACGGGGACTTTGGCTCAGGCAAGGGCAGCGTCGCTCCCCTGAAGGACCTGAGAGTTCTCTCCTGCATCCTTCAGTAAATCGATCTGGAGCCTGAGCTCCTGGACAAACACAGCCCCTCTGGGGATCCCAAAACACCGTAGAAAATCTGAAACTGGCCGGGTTTCCAGCACTGACACTGCATTTAACCAGATCAGTGTCTTCAGGCACTTCGAGCATCCCAGCCTGAGGGGGAACCTATAGCTCGGTGACTTAAATTCTCAGAAGTGAGAATTTCAGGTGTCTGCCTTTGTGGCAGAGGAATCAGAACGGCCTGACCTGGTTGTCTCCTGGGTGACCGCACCGCTCGGTCTCTGGCTCGTCCCCTTGGGGACCTTGCAGGGGTGGGATTAACGCTGGCGAGGGGGGGCCCTCAGCCGGCTGCAGGTGGAGCAGAAGGGCTGCCTCCTCTTCCATCAGCATTCATGCTTCAGGGCAGGATGTTTTGAAAGCCTTTTGAGAATTAATTTCTCAGACTCTAATTAAATGCCGTGTCGATGCTGGAAAGCCAGCCAGTTTCAGACTTTCTACGGTGTATCGGGGTCCCCGGAGGGGCTGCTGTGTGCAAACATATGAATCCGGGTAGAAAAAGGTGAACAAACTTTTTGGGAGGTGTAAGCCCGGGGGAGCTCTGCAGCGGGTTTATCTAGTGCATACGCCCCTGAGGTGCTCCCCAGATGGGGCAGCTCGTGCTCTCGGTCTGAAACGTAACGTGGAGGCACCGGGTAACTCCTGATGGTCACAACCATCAAATGTCAAGTTTGGAAAGAGCGAGCAGGTAACCCATGCTCATCAGGAGCTTTCTTTTTCTTTCCTCTTGGCGTTATTTTTGAAGAGATCTGTATTTTCCCTCTGGTATTTTTTTCCCCATCTCTTTGGGTGATCTGGCACCTTCCCACTCAGGGATATTGTACTTTTCTTGAGGCAGGAGGCTCACCAGGGGTTGCATCTACATCGTTCTAGGCACAACCTGTGGACTATAATGGTTTTCTGCCCCGGCAGGTCCAGCTCTCTGCCCAGAGAAAGGAGCATCCCTGCTCTAGAGACCCCAGGTGCACATGAAGGTGACCTGTCCTGGGAAAGGTATGGAGCCAGGGGACTTTTTTCTGCCCTTTCACGCCTCTCGTGCCCTCCCCACTGCCCTGATCAAAGGACAATGCCCACGTCTTGGTTATTGAATTCAGAAACCGACTTTACTACGATATTGCTGCCCTTACTCACCGCAGAGGAGAAGGCACAAGCACTACAGCTGCTGACAGGCTTTTTCCTCCCTGAGCAGGATCACTCCAGCTTACGAAGAGCAAACCTGCCCCACCACAGACGGTCACCACAAGAGCCCAGGAGACTGGGGCCGCAGCGAGCCCAGCCCGGCGGCAGCCAGGTACAGGGGGACGTCCCATCGTGTCCCCCAGCAACAGCTCTCAAATCCTCAATCTCTCCTATTCCTCCTCCTTGACCCAAACCTGGCTAAGTCCAAAGTAAATTTGGCTGGTGTGCTCCAATCAGCCCTCAATATAGGGAGGACATGGACCTGATGGAGCGGGTCCAGTGGAGGGCCACCAAGATGATCAAGGGGCTGGAGCCTCTCTGCTGTGAGGACAGGCTGAGGGAGCTGGGGCTGTTCAGCCTGGAGAAGAGAAGGCTCCGGGGAGACCTTGGAGCAGCCTTTTAGTACCTGATGGGGGCTACAGGAAGGTTGGGGAGGGGCTGTTCACCAAGACCTGCTGTGATAGGACGAGGGGCAATGGACTTCAGTTGGAGAAGGGTTCAACATATTCAACATTTAAGTTGAATATTAGAAAAAATTTCTTTAAGGGTGGTGGAACGCTGGAGCAGGTTGCCCAGGGAGGTGGTTGGAGGCCCCTTCCCTGTGGATATTTAAGGTGAGGCTGGATGAGGCCCTGGGCAACCTGGGCTAGTTGGGGATGTCCCTGCAACTGCGGGGAGGTGGGACTAGATGACCTTTGGAGGTCCCTTCTGGCCTGGATGGTTCTATGATTCTATTATTCTACGATACTGCTAACAGGAATATTAGGTTTAGGATTCCACCCACAAATGGTTGTTCATTTAATTTCAGTTACCAAATCAGCTTAGGTGACTGCAGAATCTTGCAGCAGGAGGTGAGGGGAAGGAGCACGGACCCCTGCCACCCCCCCTGGCCTTAAGAACCACACGTTAACAGCACGGTGTCGCAGGATTTTCCTTATTTCCAGTAGAAAGAGGCATGATCTTGGCCAATTCGGAATACAGAATAAGCAGCCTTTGGCTTTTTTTGGGTCCAGCTGGCTCTAATTCTTTCGCAGGTCTAACTTCAGCTCAAGAGAGGGTGCCCTGGGTGCCTACGAGACGCAGCATCCCACGCCGCTGTACACGGAGCGCCAGCCTTTCGGCGTGTCGGCGCCCAGCCACAGGATCCCCTCCTACGTCGACAGCCAGGCGTTCGGCACCAGGAGGTAACGCTTCGGGGACGGGAGGCAGAGGTGGGGAGAGCTGCCGGCACCCAAACCTCTGGCAGAAACTCCGGCCCGGGTTGTGTGATCACTGAGGCAAGAAGGGAGGATGGGGTTTTGCCCCCGGAGGGAGCAGTGGCGCTGGCAGGTCTCACGAGGCGTGGAACAAGAGCCATCTCGGGGACCTGAAGGGCTGAAAAAAAGGGATTTGGGAGATCAGAGTCCTCGGCGGGTTGTACTCAGACCTGTACACAGTGCCTGGAAACCAGACAGATGTGCAGAGCCCACATCTGTTGCTCTCTAAGTGCAGAGATGATGATTCGGGACCTTTCTGGTCCTTTCTCATGCCCCTCGATGCTGTAAGAGAGGGTTGTACCCTTACAGCTGCCATGTACGTACCTGTATCTACACACACGTCATCTGAATGTAGCCTTCACCTCTTCTAGCGTTTTTCAGACAGTTGATGTCACGAAGCTCTCCTTGGCTTTTGGAGGCATTTTCAGACCGGGACCGGGAAAAACGGGACAGCCCTTTATTGCGCTTCCCAGCCTGGTGTCAGCCCCGGCACCGGGCGATGCTGAGGGGTCTCTGCAGCTCCACAAACGGGGGCTTCGCTCCTGCCCTTGGGTTGATGTCAGGCACCAAACGCACGTCTTGCCTGGAGCAGGGTTTTTTCTCATCTTGCCATGAGCTTAGCCTGTCCCTCCTCTCCTTAACGCTGACCTGTGGTGTTTCTCAGTGTTGTTTAACATTAAGTTATACCGTTGCCTGAAGCTTTAATGGGGGTGGAAGTGCTGGTACCCAATATAAACCTAATCCGTGCCCCGGGGCGGTTGCAAGGAAAGAATGACCATACCATATAAGCTCTTTTTCTCTCTGGAATGAGCCTGAGCTCTGCTCGCAGGTTAAAGCCATTCCCACAAGGAGTTTTGAGGTTAAAAAAAAAGAGAAATGGGGGGTCTGAGGCCCAGATGGGCCGGCTGGTCAGCAGCTCACACGCACAGACACTGCAGTGGTGGCTTCGGTGAGTGCTGGGAAAGGCAAAAATATTAAAGATATACCTATTTATGGATTGCTTTGGGTTTACTCTCGAGCGTTAGGTTTTTCCCGGCCTCAGCAGAACCAGCAGCAGAGGTGAGATGGGCAGAGCAACGCGATAGTCACGATAGCACCTGCCGAGACCAAAGATTCAGTAGCCAGTGTGGAAAACTCCTGGTCCAACGTAACCAGAGCTCTGTGCTTCCTTGGCAGACCGACCCCGGATTACGAAGGGAGGGTGTTTGACGGGAGAGGCAGCCCCAGGAGCAGCAGATACGACAGCGCCGGTGCCAGGGGACACTGTGAATTCAGCCCCGCAGCCGGACGGTAAGAATTGAGAGGGAATCCAGCCTTGGGAACCCGCAGAAACGCCCCACAGCTGCGTTCATGCTGTCTCTGGAGTGTCCTGACCCACTTTGGAATAATTCCCCGGGCAGCCAGGTGCTGCTGGCGTTGGATGGCTGTGGTGCGGGGGTGACTTTTGATGCTGAGCAGGGAGACAATTAGCCAAGACTCTCCCCCCTGGCGTGCTCAAGTTCGGTGCTTGAGATTGTATCACTTCCTTCCGTAGCCACGACTCCCTTCCCAGAGATTCCACCATGTCCATTTCCCAGAGAAGCCACAGGGTGCCGTTCTACATGGACAGCTTAAGCTATAGCAGCACCAGGTAAATGGGGTGGAAGAGAAGCTGGGAAGCAAAGCCAGGAGCTGAAGGAGAGACGAATGGTCTCCAGGGCGTGGATGTGTGATCCGGAGGCACAGAGTTACTCTTAAACCCTTCCTAGCAAAAGCTGCCCAGCACAGGGCCTGTCACAGCTCCGTCCCTGGGGGTTTTTCACCATGTGGGGTGCCAGAACAGAGTGACAGGAGAACGAAAGGCTGGTCCCTGGCTCCCCTCCCTTGACCAGAAATCAGCCTTTGCAGAAGCTGCAGACCAAAAGAGAGCTAAAAGCAAAGAGAGATGTCTAGGAAGAGGATTGTTATCTCCAGAACATCAATGGTGAAGTGACTGACCTGGTCCCAGGATGGGGCAGGAGGTATTGGGTATGGAATACCATTACCCTGGGCTTTCTGCAGCCCTTCCTGGCAGTGCCACCATGTCCATTCGTGGTCTGAGATGGTATGGAGGCACCGGCGCAGGTCTGAGTGTTGCATCTGTAAAAGGGAGCGTGTTGTGGGTGTAAACAGGAGGCACAAGCCTGGGGCTGGCTCCGGGCAGAGCAAAGCTGTGCTCCCAAGACATTTTAGCAGCCAATGGCTTTGCCTCCTTCTCCCTCCTTCAGCTTTTGAAATTGTTAAGTTGGGGGACAGTTGTGTTGGACTTGGCCAGGCTGTCCCCATGTCCTCCTCTCCCGTGATCTGCCGCTTCTCTCCGTTGCTGCTCCCGGCCAGGCTGCGGGACTCACGTATCCTCTGTGCTTCACTGAAGATCTTACTGGGCCTTTTCTCCCACGGCCCTACAAACAGGACTTTTCCAAATCCGTGTAGTACTGATATTTGTCAGATATAAAAAGAGAAAGGAGCCTTTTTGGTCTGTGATAAAGATGAACTCATCACTGGTGCACTTAATACTGCACCCTCCCAAACCACCCTCCTACAGCAGTGGTAGATCTTTTCTCGGCCACCACCAGTTTGGCTCATGGCTCATGTTCCCAGTGGCCACAGCCTTTTTTTTCCTCTCTCTCTCCCCAGGTTTCTCTCAAGTTCAAGCGAGAGGCTCTGCAGCCCGATGGCCACCTTACCCCACCACAGCCCAGCTGCCTCTGGCTACCAGCCCGACCCCAGCGCTGCCGGGTAAAGAGCCATGGGTGATGGTCCTCCCCGCTGCCATCCAGGTTTTGCACCCACCCATCCTGTCTGGTGGAGACAAACCAGGCTTTGCTGCTTGGCTGCTGGGCCACCTGACATTTCTCAGCCACTTCTGGCCACCAGCACGGACGCTGTGGCCAGAGGCACCCGAAAGGGAGAGATGGGCTGGGTGCTCTTCTCCAGGAGCCCTCTTTTAGAGCCCAGGACATGGTGCAATGGGGGGAGTCGGGTCTTTCCTCTTGAGCGTGGCAAACCCACGAATCCTCCCTAACATGATGGAGCTCCTCACGCCGTACACACTCATCACACCCGTGGGGCTCTTGTGGGGGGCTCTCTGCCTTCTTGTCACTCCCGAGCAAGCAAGGAGCCCGCAGCGAGTCCGTCGGGTGTTGGTGGGGCTGGCACAGGGTCCCGCTCTCTCATGTAGCACAGAAAATAGAGTCCCATCGTGGTGCAGCTGCCAACTCGGAGCAGTGGCCTGGGATTTGTGGTTCCCCCAGGCTCCACCTCCGAGGTGAAAACAGCTGCAGGGTTTCACACCATTTAGAGAGGGGGTCTGAAGCACCAGGAGGATCAGCGTAGGCTTTGATGGGTGATAATCTGCATCCTCCTGGCCTTGCTCCAGCCTGTCTGAGGAGGAGAACTCTCCTCTGGAACCCCTGACGTGGAAAGTCTCTGTGCTAAGTTAAAAAGGGAAAAAAAAAAAAGTCTTATTTTCTTTCCTTAGCTGGGACACGGCTTATTTTGCTCGTACAAGAAAAGAGAATTAATCCTAGCTCATAAGCAGCAATGAAAATGCACCGTGGAGAAAAAAGCTGCTTAGTTCATTTCACAGCTCCGGGGAGAGCCGGTGGCGCAGCGTCTGCCCTCGCTCTGCCACGGAGCTGTGGACGGACGGACAGACGGACGGAGGGATGGGGGCACGGCATTGGGAACCCGGGATTTTAAAGAGGGAGGGATACGTGAGAAGGGTCAGCTCTGGAAGCAAAAAGCATCCCCCAAACAAGCCAGTACTGGGTGAGGACGCTGGAGATGCTGCGGTGAGAGAGCAGTCCCAGCGAGAGGGGGGTGCCAGCGGAACGGGCGGAACCACCAGCTCGAAATACCTCTTGTGTGCCTAATCCTGACGTGATTTGAAAAAGACTTACCCTTGCAAAACCGGGGATAAGGGGATGAAAGGCCTGCATTATCCACCCCATTCTTTTTAATTAACTCAATTTGTTTTGGTGGGTTAATTAGAGGGGTGCTCGGGGCGTGATTTAGCAACAATGCTAGATGTTTGGTGTTTATTCAGGAACGACGGCGTCTCGCTCCGTGCCCCTTTCACACGCGTGTTACGTGTCCGGGCGCACACATGTGGCCCCCGGCGCCGTCTCTCATCGGCCCCAGCCTTTTCTAATGCAAATGCTTCTCCCTCTGTTCTCCTTCCCTAGAAAAGGGGTCCTCTTTGTGAAGGAGTACGTCAACAGCAGCGAGTTATCCGCCTCCCCGCGCTACGGCAGGTAAGGGGCACGTCCAGACACACACTCCTGCGTCTACGTAGAATCATAGAATGGTTAGAGTTGGAAAGGACCTTGAAGATCATCCAGTGCCACCCCCTGCCCTGGGCAGGGACACCTCCCACCACACCAGGTTGCTCCAAGCCCCATCCAGCCTGCCCTTGAACCCCTCCAGGGATGGGGCAGCCACAGCTTCTTGGGGCAACCTCTTTCAGTGCCTCACCACCCTCACAGCAAAGAATTTTTTCCTAAGATCCAATCTAAATCTCCCATCTTCCAGTTTAAAACCATTCCCACTTGTCCTGTCACTCCACTCCCTGACCAAGAGTCCCTCTCCAGCTCTCCTGGAGCTTCCTTCAGATCCTGGAAGGCTGCTCCAAGGTCTCCCTGGAGCCTTCTCTTCTCCAGGCTGAACAGCCCCAGCTCCCTCAGCCTGTCCTCACAGCAGAGGTGTGCAAAGCAACACGCACCGAGGGCACCCCTGGGTGGCACCCTGCCGATTAGCCCTGGAGGGATTATTAAGAGGGACTGGCAGGGGGTTTTGCTAAGACCCCGGTGCTGCTGTAAGGGATGCAGAGGGATCTCTCCGCCATCCACTGGGCTGTCTGGTGCCCTCGCAACGACAGGAGGGCATCTTCTTGGTGATGGGAAGACCGCCGTCCCACAGCCATGAAGGGGGAAGCTTTCCCTTCCAAGCAGGGGTGGCCTGTAAAATAAGTGATGGGATGGGATGAAACCACTGCCCTGCAATTTTTCAGGCTGCGTATTTTGAGATTTCTCTTTTGTCTCCAGTGGCAGCCTCGTGGATTTGACTGATTTGGAGAGAGCGACCTACGGCCACCACAGCAGCTACCTGTCCAGCGCCCACCTGCAGAGGTAGGACAGCCTGGGCAGGTCAAACTCCTACACAGAAATGACTCTTAATATTTTGCTTTTCTGGAACATTGGCGTATGTTTGGTGAAATAACAGCACAAAGCGTAAACGGTCTTTGGAAAATAGAGATGGTGACTTAAAGGTCTGTAGTGCCCCACTGCTGTGGTCTCCGCACCCCTGGGGGCACACGTGTCCCTCCGTGCTGTCAGTAGACACAGGCGTGCACAGAATCACACAGCATCAGTCACAGAATGCTACGGGGTTGGAAAGAACCTCTGGAGATCATCTCCTCCAACCCTCTGCCAGAGCAGGTCCCACAGGAAGGTGTCCAGGAGGGGTTGGAATGTCTTCAGAGATGGAGACTCCCCCCACCTCTCTGGGCAGCCTCTGCCACCCTCAATGGGAAGAAGTTCCTCCTCACGTTGAGATGGAACTTCCCATGTTCCAGTTTGTGCCCGTTCCCTCTTGTCCTGTCCCTGGACACCAGTGAAAACAGACTGGCCCCTTCCTCCTGACACCCCCCCTTGAAGTATTTCTAGGTGTTGATCAGATCCCCCCTCAGCCTTCTCTTCTCCAGACTAAAAGGACCCAAAATCCTCAGCCTTTCCTTGTAAGAGAGATGCTCCAGGCTCCTCACCATCTTTGTAGCCCCTTGTAGTGCATGTAGAAGCAGCTACCTGGTGCAGAGCGGTCCTGGTGTGAGGTAACCTCCGGAACCAGTGCTGGGACTGGAACCAGCTCGTGTTATGGAGCAATTCACTCTCCTTTCCCCCCTCAGGCCCAACGAACCTGTTTGCACTTACTGCAGCCGCGAGATCCGGGACTGCCCCAAGATCATAATAGAGCATCTCAACATCTGCTGCCACGAATACTGCTTCAGGGTAAAAAGATCCCTAATTTCTGCCTGCCTTCTGTGCGCTGCTGGGGAACGGAGTGGTGGGAGGAGGACTCTGGCCGCAGATACTGTCCTCATTCATTCACGCTGCCTGGCCCAAATGCCCGCATCCCCATCGCGACCAAAGCCAAGGAGTCACGCAGCCACCGGTGCTGGTTTCGTCCCCAAAAGTTTTTCGGCTCCTCAAATGCCTATTACAAGAAGGAGAATTGTTTTCTGTCCCCTGACAGGATTCCCTGTCCTTGTCCTTGGCAGACCTGCTGCTCTGTGGCCTTTGTGCCCCGGCGCAGGTTCTTGCTAAATCCCCCAAACTTCCCAAAGTTCCCAAGTCTGTGGAAAGGGTGAGTGTGGGTGGAGGAAGCTGGCGGTGGCCTTGGTCTGCTGGAGAAACCTTTTGCCTCGCAGGTGACTGNGAAAGGGTGAGTGTGGGTGGAGGAAGCTGGCGGTGGCCTTGGTCTGCTGGAGAAACCTTTTGCCTCCAGGGTTGCTTTGGCACCCTCACACCTGCCTGGAATCACCCAGGGACTGTTCCTTTCCTGGCCCCCTCCTGCCCCGTTACTCTCCAACCGCCTTCTTTTCCCCCTGGCAGTGCGGAATTTGCCACAAAGCCATGGGAGACCTTCTGGATAAAATATTCATCCACCGGGACATTGTCCACTGCGACAAGTGCTACGAGAAGCTCTTCTAGGTGAGCGTCCCTCTGCGGTGTCAGCGCACGTGGCTGGATGAGAGCCTCCGTGGAATCTACTGAACGGGGAGCATTCGACCCTCGCGTTTTACCGGGTGACCCAGCCAGGGGTTTTCCTGCGGCTTTTTAGTGGGAAGCGGTGACCTTCGTTGGGGAATTGGTTAGAAATGTGCTGAGCTGGTCCCGGGGGTCTTGGTTAGAGCCAGAACCTCTGGCCATAATGTGATAAACAGGCTGTGTCAGCTTCACGTGGGGGAGACGAGCAGAGGGCTGGCTGGAGCCATGAGAGATGTCCCTTAGAGGCTGAGAGGCTTCCCTGATGGTAATTAAAGGCTTCCTCCTCGTGTCCTGGGCTGACCCGCTGGCTGGGGGCTGTTTGCAGCCAGAAGGTTCCTCCAGCAAAGAGGCAGCACCTCAGGGGCAGGTGCTGTCACTGCTTTACAGCGAAAACCTTTCACTTTTGAGGTGAAAACCACTGGGAAAGCTGGAGAGTTGGACACTCTGTCGGCAGGTCAAGAAGGAACCGGGGTGGACACGGCTTTGTTTTGCTTGATTATCGGGATGGGGCAGGAGTCTCCACGGTGGCAACCAGAAACCCTGCCCCTGCACTGAGGTTACGAAAAGGGACCTCCTTTCAGAGGGAAGGAGGACCTGCCTCGCTGCGTCCGTGGTTGCCCCTTCGTGCAAGGGGAGCAGGTTTTTTTTGGCCCGTTTTATCCCCTCCCTGCGCCTTCACCCGCTCCGCCAACCTCTGCAGCGCGGCGTTTTGTGCCCCGGTGTTCACCTTCCCTCGATTTCCTTGCAGGGTTTCGCCGAGCTGGAGGAGGCAGCCAGTGGAAAGTCCTCCGCAGCACGGACCAGAATATACCCAGCAGCTCCTGACGGGCTGAGATCCCGGGATTCCCGCTCCTTCACTTATTTTTCCCCTCCCGCTGCCTCATCACAATGAACGAGTTTAACCTCCGCTGGTTTCCGCTGTCAGCGGCACACGAGACAAGTGCCAACCTTAACGAGACGAGGCAGCGGCATCCACAAGAGAGAAGGGGGCTGATTTTTCCGAAGGTGCTGACTCCCCTCTCCCCGTCTTTCCCTCCATTAAGATCCCAGAGGGCTCCCCGTGCTGGAAATCAGGCAGAGCTCCTTCGGTCTATGCTAATTGCAAGAAGCCTTTTCTGATTAGTATTATTATTATTATTATTATTATTTCTCCTTTCATTCCTGCAATCTGGCTGCAGCTTCCTGCGTCTGAGCACAAGCATGAAACACTACATTTGGATTCTTGGGAGGGTTTGGATGTAGTTCTTAGCAAAAGCTTATTTCTGCTTCTTTCACTGCCCCCCTTACCCCCCAAATTCTGCCAGGAAATATCTTCTGCCTGATTTCCTTTTGCTTTCCACGGGCTTTCAGGAGCACTTGCGGACTCACTTTACTCTAATTGTGTGTCAGCTTTGATTTCCCTTCCCTGCCCGCTCCCCGGCCAGAGATACGTGCCAGAGAACTGGTATCTCCATTCCCTCCCCTTGACCAGGAACGCTGCTTGGCTGAAATCTGAATTTCCCCCGTCCCTCGCCAGGGCTTGCCGTGACGCCTCTCATCTTGCTGGGAATTCTCCACATGGCGAACGCTCACTGGCAAAATTAAACTTCTGGCTGAGGCTGTTCTTGCTACAAGTCAGAATCGCGTCATTTTAGCCCTTGATTCAGGTGCTGAGAGGTTGAGAAAGCCCAATACCCAAACCTGGAAGTCAGCCTTAAAAGTACAGCTTGGGATGTGGCCGGAGATGCTTCTCTTTGCAAACATCTGGAATGTCAGCAAAGCACCCCAGGCAGTTCTGCCGCGGCTCTTACAGGGAAACGGGTGATGGCAAAAGCTCCAAGGGACTGTTGTTGGGGAGGTGATTCCTCCTGTGCTTGGTGGTGGGAGCTGGCGGGCACCCTAGCGCTTCCCCAGTCAGTGTTTTACAGCTGCTTAGCTGATTTTTAGGCCACTCTACCAGTTATTTAACCCAAACAGAGGTACGACCCTGGGGGGAACTCTGGGTGGAAGCAGCTGACAAGCTTCAGGGTGAGACCTTAAAGTGAGAGGGGCATCTCCACCATGAAGTACAGCTGAGGAGCCACCAGCTCCCTAAACACCCAGTAGTCACAAAGGTGTGATTTTCAAAAATGGCTATGGATTTTGGCCACCTAAGATGTTAAAGAATCCCAGAACTCTGTGGGGCTGGAAGGGACCTCTGGAGATCATCTCCTCCAACCCCCTGCCAGAGCAGGTCCACCCAGAGCAGGTCCCACAGGAACGTCTCCAGATGGGGTTGGAATGTCTTCAGAGATGGAGACTCCCCCACCTCTCTGGGCAGCCTCTGCCAGGGCTCTGCCACCCTCACAGGGAAGAAGTTCCTCCTCAGGTTGAGATGGAACTTCCCATGTTCCAGTTTGTGCCCATTCCCTCTTGTCCTGTCCCTGGGCACCACTGGAAAAAGCCTGGCCCCATCCTCCTGACACCCCCCCTTGAAGTATTTCTAGGTGTTGATCAGATCCCCCTCAGCCTTCTCTTCTCCAGACTAAAAGGACCCCAGTCCCTCAGCTTTTCCTCATCAGAGAGATGCTCCAGGCCCCTCAGCACCTTTGCAGCCCTCTGCTGTACCCCCTCCAGCAGCTCCCTGTCCTTCTGGAACTGGGAAGCCCAGAACTGGACCCAGTGCTCCACAGAGACATTACTTTTTGAATGGAAGAAGGTCATGGAGCCTCTTGTCTCCGCTGATGGCTGATTTCTGCAAACCAGGGCCAGCAGCTCCTCCCTGCTCCCCGTACCCATGGCGGGGAGCCACTGGCGCAGCATCTCGTGATGCTGATGGTCGAAGGGGGGTCATTTAAAGCACCGAAAGAGATGGGGCTGTCACTGCAGCTGCGCTTTGAGAAGATGATCTGCAGAGATGAGCTATTCCCTGGTTCCAGCGTTCCCGGCGGGTGCGTGGCCTTTAGGATGGACAAATCCTGTTCCCCTGGTGTTTTGCCCCATCTCTGCTCACCACAGCTTTTCCCCGTAGCGATTGTTTCCCTTCTTGTTTCACGGCTCTAATAAACAGTCCTAGCTCACGTGCAGCTTCCTCGTCTGTACAACACACTCCTGGTGTGTGCCCTTCCATCTGATGGTCTCTGTCATCTTCTGCTCCTCTTTTTTTTTTTTTGAGTAAAGTCATTAAATGCTTTGTTGGAGGATGTGGCCATGAGAGAGAAGAGAAGGTGCCCAGAAGAAAGGGCATCTTCGAAGGCGGGTTCCGCAAATTCGTGACCACCTGGTGTTCTCCACGCAATTTAGGTCTGTCTGATCTAAAATCCTGCTGTTACCTGGGGGAAAGGGAGCCTTGGTCCACAGTGTGACGTGCTGAGGGGTGTGTGCCCAGATGCCCCCCCACATCCTGGGCTGCAGCATGGCCAGCAGGGCGAGGGGGGGATTCTG
>VZRU01018608.1:0-22003 GCA_013398155.1 Pedionomus torquatus
AGCTCTCCTGTAACTCCCTTCAGACACTGGAAGGCTGCTAGTTTTGACCTTTGCTGTGTCTGGAGAGAAGAAAATCCAAAACTTAGGACCTCAGAAACTTGCTCTTTTGCTGCCCAAACACTGGACGTGCTTTTTGGGATTTTCTAGATGACAGTTTTAGCAATGGTGGAAAAGTTGCCCCAAGAACCCTAGCAGAACAACCTGTTTTCTTTTTTTTTTTTTCTTTCCCTATTGTGGCCTTGAGTGCTGTGACACAAAAATCTTTTATGTTTATTTAGCAAAAGTTAATCATTATTGCTGGATACAATAAATGGGGACTCATTGTATTTATTAGTCTGAGAGCAGAGCACACCATTCCTGCTGCAGCTGACTGCTTTGCATCCTACCAAGGAGCTGTTTAGAACAGTATCCTTGCAAGAAGCTGGTCTCAGAGGTTATTTTTAACGAAATTAACTTGAAAAGGAAGTAAAACTAGGCCTTTAAAAATGTTTATGGGCGTTCCTGTGGTTAAATGTTGCCTTGTAACAATTTAAAGTTGTTACAAAACCCAGAAGGCCCTGTTTGGGAACTCTGTGTAAAACTCCCTCCCCAGGCTTCTTTTTGACCATTGACATCTCACTGAGGGGGCACTGATACGCCGCTGCCCCTGATTTCTTGTTTAATTCAGACTGACTTTTCTTGAAATTCTTTGCAGCTGAAGGACCCGTATTTTGTTCTGGACATGATTTAAAGGAACTGTCAAGTGAAGATGATGTGAAGCATCATTCCCAAGTATTTGAAATATGCGCAGAGGTAAGCAGTTCTTAAAGCGCCACCCTTTTCGCCTGGTACTAAGAGCAACAATTATATTGGTTTAAGGAGGGAAAACACTGCTCACTTGCTAGATGAAGCACAGGCTGTTAATCCAGATTCCTTGCTTTTTGATGCTCTGTCTTTTTAATACCTGATCCTGGTGAAATTATCTTTACCCTGGATTTCTCTACATGCAAATGCAAGGGCTAGAATGCCAACGCGCACGTCTCCTACAGTGGGTAGAGTCATAGTGTGTTCCTTAGTTTAGCCAAGTCTTCTTTGCAGCTGAGTATTTAGGCAGTGTCTTTCCTAGAAGCCTAGGGATGACTGCCTTCAAATCACCTGGGACCAAATGTTCTTTCCCAGCATCTAGCTGATAACTCAAGACCACCTTAAACATCAAGTAGACAATGTAAAAGTAACATCTCTGTCTAAGTCTGCAAAGTCTTGAGTGGTGGGGTTGGACTCAAGATCTTTGTTGGAGACATGGACAGTGGGATTGAATGCACCCTCAGCAAGTTTGCTGATGACACCAAGCTTGGTGGCGCAGTCGACACACTGGAGGGAAGGGATGCCATCCAGAGGGACCTGGACAGGCTGGAGAGGTGGGCTAATGCAAATGGCATGAAGTTCAACCAAGCCAAGTGCAGGGTTCTGCACATGGGATGTGGCAATCCCAGGCACAAATACAGGCTGGGCAGAGAGTGGCTGGAGAGCAGCCCTGAGGAGAAGGACTTGGGAGTGCTCATGGATGAGAAGCTCAACATGAGCCGGCAGTGTGCGCTGGCAGCCCAGAAAGCCAACTGTGTCCTGGGCTACATCAAAAGAAGCGTGACCAGCAGGTCATGGGAGGTGATTCTGCCCCTCTACTCTGCGCTTGTGAGACCCCACCTGGAGTCCTGTGTCCAGCTCTGGAGTCCTCAACAGAGAAAGGACATAGAACTGTTNCACTGGAACAGGCTGCTCAGGGAGGCTGTGGATGCCCCATCCCTGGAAGTATTTAAGGCCAGGCTTGACAGGGCTTTGAGCAAGCTGGTCTGGTGGGAGGTGTCTCTGCCCAGGGCAGGGGAGTTGGAACTCGATGATCTTTAAGGTCCCTTCCAACTCTTAACCATTCTATGATTCTAAAACTCCCTTTATGGGTCTACTATCTTTACAACAGCTTTCCTTTATTCATCTTATATCATCTTAGTTTTCCGTTATGGAGCAAATGAAGGCAGGGATGGTGTGTCTCAGATACACAACTTGCCACAGCCAGGAACACCAGACCTGCAGTGCAGAGGCCCCCAAGCTCCTTGCAGATCTGATAACAAGTGTTTCTGCCTTTCATTCTTGTGTTTTCCATTCCCCCTGGCATTAGCAGGACCAGCTCATGCTACAGAAACACAACTGAGCAGCTACTGCAACAGCAGTGGTCTTGTGCATTTAAACACGTTTTGCAGAGAGCTTACTTCTTTTACTAAATTCCAGTTAATAAAGAGGAAAAACACACATGCCAGGTGTGTGAAGCAATTGCAAGCTTCAGAACAGCCACTGCTTAAATTCCAGGAAGTAACTGACCGCTTTCTTTTCGTTGTGCAGGTTATGACTTTAATCCAGAAACTTCCTGTACCAGTGATTGCCAAAGTAAACGGCTTGGCTACAGCAGCAGGCTGTCAGCTCGTGGCAAGCTGTGACATTGCAGTGGCAAGTGAGAAATCTCAATTTGCTACTCCTGGAGTAAACATCGGACTGTTTTGCTCCACACCAGCTGTGGCTTTGGGCAGATCTCTTCCAAGAAAGGTAGGTTTCCTTCCCAGATGCTCTTTGTCATTTTGCAAGAAGTAGGTTCCCATGTTAGGAGTTCTAGTTCCATTACCTGAACTTTATTTTCCTACATTCAAAATACTTCATTGTTAAAGACATCTTCATAACTCTTTGGAATGGGAAAAATAATAAAGGGATGAACTCTGTTTAGGGAAAGCAGCTTCCTGCTGATGCGATTCCAACTAGCATGAATCGTACCAGCAGCACACCAGCTCAGCACTCCCTCTCCTTTCCAACAGCCAGGTCTGTGCTTTAGACAATGATGTTGTCCCCTGGTGAGGAAACCCCTGCAAGTTCAGGATATCAATCCCACCAAGGTATCAACTCTTGCCAGGCAATGACATTTCACTGCCAGCATGAGCTGCCTGAGTGTAGATCAAGATGCTTTAAATAGCATCTAAAACCCTCCCATACTTTCTTCCTGCTTTATTTCCTACTGATTGTGACTTACACATACCTCACTACGTAAACAAAGTAAATCTGTAAAGCTTCAGTAACTGAGAAAAGAAATTTTAAGTTCTGATCTAGTTGGATTCATGTGGACGGATTCTCCAAGCCCAGCAGGGCGCTGCTGAGATTCAGGGACTTAACTGCTCAAGTCCAATTGCTGGATAAAAGCTTCAGCTTTAAATTTCCCATCTGTAAGGCCATCCTGTTCAAATACAGTCTGTCTGTGTGCTATGGTGTACAGTTCTAGCTGTTTCTGAATTAGTATTTGGGGTTTGTGATTACCTTTTTAAAATGTGCACGCTTTTCTCTGTGCCACTTCTTGAAGCAGCAAGAACATTCCCTACAGATCTCAAGATTACCGATCTTACTTTTTAGCAAATGAAAAGTTGCCATTGTTTGTATTTACCAGAGCAAAGACACTAATGAGGATTATCAGCTGGTATGATTCAGGGCATCGGTGAATTGCATCAGGAATCATGGAAAAAATTCATACTGATATTTAACATTGAATAGTCACTGAGTATCTGGGGGATTTTTTAATCTGAAATCTCAAGTACAAGATACGGGAAGTGGCAGGAAACTGAAACAGATGTGGCTTTAAGAAGGACATCTTTGAAAACACCAACCTTAAACTAGGGCAGGTATTTTCAAAAACTACACATTGACATAGTAAGTATTTATCTTTATACGCATGGCTTAAAATACCAAATTCAGTCTCTTGACATTGTGGACCTTGCACATCTCTTGTAATTCCTGCTGCAATCGCTAGAGATTCTGGGCTGGTGAGAAGAAACCCAGAGGTGTCAGCCTAGGGCAGCTGCAGCCAGTGGGAAGGTTTGCAAAAAAGGCCAGCTTTAAAACCAGTCCTTCTCTTTGCTGAAACCTCTTAGCACTTCCTTGGCAGCTTGAGGCCAAAAGATTTAAATCTGATGATTTTCAGAAGAGTAGCTTGTACTTGAAGGAAGAAGCTGAAATTCCCCAAACCAACCAAAGGAAGAAGGCAGTTAAAATTACTTAATACTATATTTTTTCTTGTTCAGGTGGCATTAGAGATGCTTTTCACAGGTGAACCTCTTTCTGCCCAAGAAGCATTAATGCATGGGCTCGTCAGCAAGGTTGTACCAGAAGACAAGCTGGAAGAAGAGACCATGAAAATCTCTCACAAGATATGCAAAAGCAGCAAATCTGTCCTGGCACTGGGGAAAGCCACCTTTTACAGACAGATGGCACAGGACCTCGATACTGCTTACAAAATTACTACTCAGGTCATGGCAGACAATTTGACTTTGAGAGATGGGCAGGAGGGTATTGAAGCCTTTATTCAGAAACGTAAGCCTGTCTGGTCACACTCTCAGGATAAGAAGAAATGAATCCTGTTTCTAAGCTCACCTGAGCTGTGCTTTATGATTCTCCACGTAGTTGCCTTTGGGAACTATATTTTTATTCTTTCCGAAAGTTAAAATTTCTCTTCTCACATATGCCAAAGTCACAATAAATTTATTCTAAGTATATAATAAATGTTAAGAAAAATCAAACCAAGTGGTTTTTTTTTTTTTTTTCAGCAATTTAAATTAATTGTGTAGTTTCAGAAGGAATTCTGTGCTGCAAAAAATCTGTTTATGTCCCAGGTTACTGGTGGAATCACAGGGACTGGGAAAGAGCTCAGATCACCCTGTTCAGTACCTTTCCCCCTAGTTCTGGATAAGAATTTCCATTTGTTTCTATTAATAGAAGATTAAAGGGCTGGGATAAATTCCAGAAATGACAATAGTACATATCGTAACAGATTGCAGGACTGTTCATGTGCTACAGGCAAAAGCCTATCACAGTAGTATCTGTATCATAGAAATGTATCTGCTTAGGAACTGTACATATTATTAGTTTGTCTCCCTCAGCAAATCCTGCTTTTCCACCAGCAGCTCGAGCATTTATCCCAGCTCTAGAGAATTTTGCTGTTGACTCCAGTGAGGCTGAGCATGGCTTGGGGTATTTTGTTTCAAAAGGGGACACTGCACAAGCCACCGCCAGTGGGCTTCAGCAGAGATCCTCACCTGGCAATGATTTGACCCAGCTGTAGTTTTGAGGCTGTATGTCTTCAGTTTGTCACAGAATCTTAGAGGTGTTTGTCAGAAAGTCCATCCCTGTGCTCAAAGCTGGGCTTCTACTGACACTGAAACAGGTCAGTCATGGATGTAAGGCCTTACCAAGCCCCATCAACAGGGATTCAGCTGCTCCTGTGGGTAAGTTGTCACAGAGCTGCGCAGCCCTCCTGGTGAAGAAAAAAACCAATATTCTTAATGTCTAGCCCCAAAGTAACAGATTTTTGGCCATTGCCCCTTGTTACGTTATCTGACATTATTGAGAAAATTGTGTCTCTGTTATCTTTCTAACTGTCTTCAAGCAATCATAGGCTGAGTTGGACCACGCTTAGACTCCTCTGTGCCAGACTGAACAAGTCCAGCTTCGTCCACTCTTCTTGTAGGCCGTGTTGGGAACTAGCTTGGTAGCCCTGCAGTGGACCAATTAAAGTTTCCCCACATCCCTTTTGTACTGGTTGTACCAGAACTGGACTGTATTCCAAATACAGCCTCACCAGTGCTGAGCAGAGGAGAACAAAATATTCCCTCCGTCTGCTGGCCACTTCCAGCCCATCCATATTGCTCAGTGTGCATTTTGTTGTATTTGAGATGAGAGTGCACTTTTGGCTCCTGTTCAGCTGAGCATCCACTGAAGCCTGGTTTCAGCAGGACTCCTGCTTTGCCAGTCAAGCTCCTACTGGTACCCGTACTGGTGCTTGGGGTTATTCTTTCCCCAGGGGCAGAACCTTGCATTTCTCCTTAGATTTTGGTTCTTCTGGATTGAAGCCGGGCCGTTTGGTGTGTCAGCCATTCCCCCAGTTCCTCATCACCTGCAGGTTTGCTGGGGATATGTTATTGATGACGATGCTGTACGCATGGATTTATACTGAGCCTCAGTATAAATCCATGGTGATCAACATGGGATGGCCACTCAGCAAAGACATTTTTTATGAAGATCCACATGACTAAATCATGAAGGCTTATCCATTTCATCTTTAAATAGGCATCTAAGAAAGACCAGGTGAATCACTGCGTGGATGAGCCATTTTTCCTTTGTTGACAGTAAAAGTAGCCTAATGTGCTTAGTTGAGATTTAGATGTCTTAGACATCAGAGTTAGATCAGATGAATCCTACCTACAGGTACTAGAACTGCAAATGTGGAAGTATCAAGAAGGACATTTTTAAGATGTGTTTGCTTCTGTGTCCTTGGTTCTCTGTCTGTATGAGCGTTAGTTCATTCCTCAGCTCTTGTCAGGAGTGAATCAGATCCCCAGTAAAGTCCTGGGACAGTTCTCTCCAGGGATCTCCACTCCTAGGTGGTATGGATGAATCCACACCAGCTGTGGCTCCGTCTGCCCTTTCCAGTGCCCTGTGCCCCATAGGCCATGCCTGGCACTCCCGAGCATCCTCAGCATCATGGTAAAAACGGCTTGGGATTTTGGGCACTTTGAACAGACAAACTGCCACAACAGAAGTCAACACTGTTGTCTTCAGGCCTTTGGGCCATGAAGGTGCTGTACGGAGCTAGGGGAAGCCCAACCTGAGTGCTATGCAAAGCAGTTGCTGCTACAGGTCTACTTCAGAATGATCAAAGCATGAGGGACACCTTACAAAGGCCGTTGTTGGTAGTGTCAGCCTTGTCGTCGCTACCCTGTTAGGAGAGTGGTCTCACAGTACAGTCAGTCTGGCTCCTGTGTAGCAGCAAGGGGCTGTACCCTGTCAGGTGCGCTCCTGGGCTCGATGACACTTTGCTGCCCAAGGAGAAGAATTAAATTCTGTTGTTCCTTATACTGGAGTAGAACCCAGGTAGTTTGGAACAAAAATCAACCTCTCTTCTTTCTAACTTGTCTACACATTTCAATTCAAACCAGTGACATAAATACTCCTACCATTTATACGCACGCAGCCCCACAAAGCAACTCTCTTCTGTGTCTACAGAGCATACTCGGGATGAAAAGAAAGCAGTTTCCAGTTCTGCTGCTGTTTTTCATTTGAGGAATGGAAACTTAGACTTGAATTCACCATTAAAAATAGCTTGGTTCTATAGGAACGTGAAAAATGTGGGTCACCGGGAATAGTTGTTTTTAAAATACAAATTTTTGTTGTTACTGCTAGGAAAGATGGGTAAGTTTTTTATAAGTTCACATAGTTTATATAGGTTAGGAGCTGCTATGAGCAGTTAAGAGATAGAAGGGTTAAATCTGGAGCCCAATAACCTTCATCATGTCCTTTTTAATGCAGTAAGATGCTGCACTTAAACTCTGTTCCCACATGCTGCTCTAAAAGCATTAGGAAAGAGTAAATTGTTTTTAAAAATATTTATATTTAATGACTATCTTGCAACTACTCAGCAAATCTCTACTGGCTCTTTTGTTCCAGGCTTTTAGAAATAAGTACATTATCTGATTTTTGCAGAATAGTGCTCTTTCCAACTAAATGGAGTAATAAATGGTTTCAGTGGCCATCAAACATGAGGGATGGTTTAGATGAGCATATTCTTTCAGATATTTATAAATTCTCCTTCTGCAATTGATTGCCATCTACACAAGACTGGGTTTGGCATTATTAACTCCTACTTATCATTTTTGAAGGAAAAAAAAATCCACATTTTTAACAAATAATTTCTTCATTTGAAATAGTTATACTGCAATGGAATCAAATTCTCATTATTTTACTCCTGCATGTGGATTCTTTTAATTTAATTTGCCTCGTAAGACATTAATATTACCAAGACATACAGGTATCCTTTGCATTATTCACTATGAGCAGGCTGACAGGCGAGTGCTGTGTAAAGTTAAGAACGGGTGTACTTTAGCAAGACCAAATGGTGATGGGAGGGGAGTTAACGATCAGAAAGGGTGCTCTGGTTGTTTTTACGGCAGTGGGTGGGAGTGTTACCTTATCCTTGGCTTTCTCTGTAAAGGACCAAACACCACAGCACCTCGAGCTTCTTCACAGTTCAAATCCATGGAAGCTGAGGAAGCAGATTGCTCTGGGTGGCTGAGTTTAGGTCCTTAAGTCACTGCTCTTGTAGGCTCGTGGTCTTTTTCAATCTGATTCACAGGTATGACAAGTGTCTGTCTTGTACTTTCAGACCTTAAGGAGAAAAATTATCTCTAAGTATGTTTTATGTTTTAACTCAGTTTCACAGTATTTATTTGTACTCTTTTATGCAATAAAGCAATTGGGTAACTAGTAATCATCAGCTGCAAAAACAGTAGCATCCACAGCAACATTCCCCTCTTTCTTCAGCCACTACACAGAAAAACTTCAGAAGAATTTAGAACACTCCTGCACTGGCCCCTGTGGATTGACAAAGCAACATCATTTTTCATTTCTAACTTGACTGGGATTTTTATTTTTACCCTCATCTGGCTCTATTGTTTAATTTAATGGACTTACAGGCTATTCCTGGGAAACAGACCAGTTCCAGAACTGTTAATTAAGTTCTACAGCCAAGAAACAGCAAACCAAGTGATATATTGGGAGCCTTACTGCTGTGGTGATCTGCTGCCTGAGGAGATACTTTGTCCCAAAATAGCAAGGAGTCTGTCCCTTGCCATCCCATTCATTTTTATTAAAGAATCTGCTCTGCGGTGATGTCTGCCAGGTAATTAGCCTAGTTTCAAGTGACCCTAATAGCATGTGGCATACACTCAGCCTTCTCTGTAAACTAAGTACGACTCCATCTGTGTACAGCCCCTAGGATGCAGCTTGTCACTGCAAATGACAGACAGGGACACGTTTTCTATTCATGTACACAGGAACAGCTGGAAACTGGTCAGGAAAATGCAAGCAAGGAATTGCCAGAATGAATGGAATGAACTATCCAGCCACTGACCATGGAGTCCGTAGAATAATGGCTTTGAGCCTTTACCTGGAAGTTTTAGAAAAGATACATAGGCCAAATCTGGAGGATATGATCATATCATCATTTGTGATGTAGCTTCAGGCTCCTTTCACGAATGAGGCAAACAAACAAGCCCGGGGGCAGCTATAGCTGGGGTAACAAAATGAGGTCGTTCTTAATTCACGGACCAGGACACGATCTGCCTCACCACACCAATTAGGGGATGTATGCTGAAGATACAGTTAAACAGAGGACTCAGGTGATGATGGACAAGGTATTTATACCTTCCACAGAGCCAGAAAACAGAATGGGACTTTATACAAGCTTTTATATAAACTTCATGTGGTTTTCCTAAGGTCACACAACCCGGAATTCAGCGGACTGGGTTGGTTTCAAGTAATCTGTAGATGTGGAGGAGAGCGAGCTTGAAAATATGTACTACAAAGGCACAAAGAGCTGGACATAGTATTAAAAATACATGACTGACTCATTGGCAAAAGTCAGCATCATAGTTTTTACCATCTAGCTCATGATTTCTGAGCATTTGGATGGCGACACTGTGTCCTTCAGAGAACTGCCTTTGGGTAATTCCTATATTGCCATTCCTGTATTGCAGATGGGGAAATTGAGGCCAAATGTGCTCTGCCCGAGGTCTCACAGGGAGCCAGGGGCACAGTATCAGTGGCATTCAGAATGCCAACACCTGTTCCTTGGACTTCTTCAGCAGCAGTTTTCGGTAAAATCAGCAGAAATGCAGGATGACCTGCATGCCCTGACGAGACTGCAAAGGCTTCTGAACAGGAATTATGAGCTACTGCATCAAAGGCCCCGTGCTTGACATTTATTGGCTTTTTGATGAATGCTGGGGTAATTTTACTGTCAACAGTTTCTCATTAGGAGCCTGGCAATGTTCTTTCTGACCATTATCTAGCACAATATCACATTGGGTTCCTACAAAGAGCAGAGATTTTATGTAAAACCCATCTGTCTCTGTAGCTGCAAAATTTTCTAATAATTCCACATTTAAATAATCTCATGGAAATGCTGGCTGCCTTCTCTAAGCAACAAGGAGAATAGACAAATGGTTAAATTTCCATGAAGACCTATAGCTATAGGACAAACCTCATACTGCAATGAGTAAGGTTTATTTGTCTTGATTTCACTGGCATTGCACCTTGATTAATCTAATTCTGAATTTAGCCACAGAGTAATGCATCCCCATCCTGGTTTACACTCGCAAAAGAGGAAAACACCATCAGAGCTATACCTTTCTCGCCCTCCATTGTATGATGTACCACTTCCTGGCTGCTTGTTGTCAATATAAGGAATTCTTTTTGTCAACCCCATAGCTTTTATAAAAATAATAGAACTGCACCCCTAATACCACTGCGTATTTGGAAAGGGGACAATCATTAACCTTTGATGTGGCCAACTCCAGTAATTGTCATGATATGACTAATAAAATGTTAATAGTTATTCTGAATATTTGTATCCTGGAGTTGTGATCATGGGAGCATCATAAGGTTATTGTGTATTTTATGGCTGTTTGTTATAGAGAAAAAAAAAAAAAAAAGCCAAAACCAGATGATAAAATAACAAATTGAATTTGTACTACTAAAATTCAAGCCAGATTCATGGATTTAATTCATGACTGTTGTTCATAGCTAGTTAATAAAAGAGAGTTTCATTTTCCTTCCTTAGTAGGAGAGTGTTTTCAGCCTGCCAAAACCAAAACCTGTAACCTGGAGTTAAATGAAAATAAGAAACACTCCTTAGCCAATATCAAAGCACAACCAACTCTTTCAACTAACTTTAACAGCAGCGCCAGTTAACCTGTTGGACTTAATACAGATATAGGTATTGATCTCATCCACCAGTTCTGCTGAAGGTAAGACACCCCCTGGAAAGGCAGAATGAGTACGGATGGCAACGTCTTAGACTATCTGCAACTTGGCTCATTAGAGCCGTATGTCACTGAGGTCTGATGTAATGGGTCATGTCTACGAGAGCGGAAGCTCCAAATGTAGTCTCCTTTCTGAAGGAGTTTTTAAGGACAAATTAACTGCAATAAAAGAATGTGGAGATTCAGGCTGCTTCAGCTGCCTGTGACAGAGAAGGCGTTAGGTCTTCCAAAGTGGCACTCAGGTTTTATTCCAGACCTGTCCTCCTTTAAACAATTAAATTGGATGAAATCACTTTTGGAAAGATGAGCGATGTGTTCCCTGTCAACTCTGCCCTGTCAACATCAAGGATAATGTGATATATACCTGCTCTGCTCCTCTCTACTTCCTGGCCCAAAATCATTCCCAGTGTAGACACCAAGTGATGCTTCTGGAAACAAAGAAGAAAGAAATCGTAAAACATATATAGAACATGGGGGAAAGGAGAAAGCAAATGAACACATGAAGTCATTCTCCTAATGTAGTCTTCAGTCTAGATACAAATATTTTGTTTCTTGTACCACTTTAATGATATAGACCCTTCAGGCCATTAAAACTTTATCATCTGTTGTTTAAAGAAGTCAGTCCGACAACAAAAATTTCTATTCTGAGTGTTATATTGTATAAACATAGACATAGCAAATACTTTTGAGTTAGTCTCCTGTCTCTTTCAAAACCTCATTAGATTAGGTTAAAAATATTTTAAAATTAGTGTGCTTTTTCTTGCTTTTTTTTGGTTTTGAGTCCTTAGAGTCCTTATTCTGTTTTTTTTTCACCCTCCTTGGGGATGAATTTATTCTTTTTACAAATGCTGAAATTTTTGTATAAGTACACAAATCTGGAAAGCTTTACAAAATACAGCATTGGGACCAGCAGGAATATTCAGACAAGGACAATCTGTCCCTCATTCATTAGTCTAGCTTATTATTAATTATCAATATTATTACTTATTATTGTTTCTGTTATTCCTGCTGTAACCTACTTAACACAGTGACACCCCTACAAGTCAGAAATTTAAAATTTGATGTCTCCTCCCCATTGTTGGGCTTGGAAACTGGTCTTAATCACCGAAATCAGAAGCTTCTGCTGCGTGAGTTTGGGAATATCATTTGTCTGGCAGCAAGAGTAGGCTTTTATCCTTTTACACAGCCTGTGAAAAAAACACTTTGTACTTACCACATACTCAGCATGGTAAAATGGAAGTTGTCAGAGGTAACAGTAATTTTTGTTTGCTGTCTGTGTATACTCCTGTAAGCTTTTAGGCTTTTTCCACATGAGCATTGACTCAAAGCAGAAAATCCAGGAATATCTCCATGGACAGGCTGAAAGCTTTATGAGGCACTGGATAATTTAAATGCAACACTAATTTGTTCAGCATTGACAACTTCCAAACTGGCAAAATCTAAACAGTAAATTTACCACAGCAAAAATCCTAGGAAAGAGCTCAGTAACAGATCATAGCCTAAAACAACCCCTGTTAAAATGTCCTATTCATCACTATAATATTTAAATACATTCCTATAAGCCATTTGTTCAATAATTCTGAAACATCAACAAGAGGAAAAAAAAAATATTTTAAAGCCCGGGACCAAAAAATAAACCACAAATCCCTGGATTCACTTCCCGGCTGCCTCACAAAATTCCAGTGTGACCTTGGGCAAGCTGATAGAGGCAGAAAAGAAACGTGACTGTCTAGTCCAGCCTCCTATTTTTCATAGGTCATTACTTCTTGGCCTGCTTACCCCAATACGTCATTTGACTGAATTGCAACTTCAGTTGAACTAAGGAATTATCTAACCTTGTGAAGAAAAAACAAGGGAAAAAAAAGAATGCCATCAGTGTGATCCATTCTCCTTGCAGTCAGAACTTGTGGCTTATTTCTGCCTTGAATTCATGTGACTACAGCTTCCAGGCAGGGTATGAACTGCCTTTTTGTGGGCCTAGCTAGATCTTTCAGTACCTCAGCAGCCTATAGTTAAAATAGGCCTGATCATTCTTTTTTTATATATACACAGCCTTTATCTGTCTTGTCTCTGCAGACCACAAGCTCTCAAGGGGAAAATTTGCGCTCTCATTGCGTACACCCAGTGCACAACAGCTGTCCTTGTACACAACAGCTTAGACTGGACTCCTCTTTGACGTGGGACAATTGATACGCAGCATCTGAGTTACAAGAGGGAGAAAGTACATTAAAAAAAAACAAGCATTACAAACCCCCAAAAACTCTGTCTGAGGGAGGTTCCTTCAGTTTATTACAAAGTCTGGGAAATCTTTGTGCAGTAACAGAAAAGACTTCGTTTTTACAAGTGCCTTCAGCACTATATAGCAAACTGTCAGCAGAGGGCAATAAGAGCTCACATCTTGAAGCAGTTCCTGGTTAATGTGCCGGGCTGGTTCTGCCAGTGGTGGTTTTCTACTCGACTGCCCGAAGTGAATGAGCCCCTGGTTTAATGAGGCAGCTGTGCACAGCAAGTGTGAGCAAGTGCTCCTGGAAGTCGTGGGTCTAAACTCTTTTCTCCCACTTTCCCTGCAGCTCCTGCCTTCGCATCCTCACCCGTTACATTTGAGGACCAGTAACCTGGCTATTCTGGCTTTCCTAGGGAGTTTTAATTTTAGATCATTTAGATCAAATGAGTTTCTGTAGATTGGTAAGAGGTTCTGGAGGGAGCAAGGGCTTCAGAAAGACCTTCCAGGAGACTGGATCAGCAAGCCAGGCAGAAGAGGTGAGAAGTGTGACAATCATACCTTTATGCCCTCAGAGGGCCGTCTAGATGATCAGAGGGATGGAGCACCTCTGCAATGAGGACAAGCTGAGGGAGCTGGGGCTGTTCAGCCTGGAGAAGAGAAGGCTCCAGGGAGACCTTCTAGCAGCCTTCCAGTATCTGAAGGGAGCTACAGGAGAGCAGGAGAGGGACTCTTTGTCAGGGAGTGTAATGACAGCACAAGGAGTAATGGTTTTAAATTGGAAGAGATTTTTAATTAATTTGGAAGAGATTTTTTAGATTGGATATTAGGAAGAAATTCTTTCCTGTGAGGGTGGTGAGGCACTGGAACAGGTTGCCCAGAGAAGTTGTGGATGCCCCATCCCTGGAGGTGTTCAAGGCCAGGCTGGATGGAGCTTTGATGAACCTGCTCTTGTGGGAGGTGTCCCTGAACTCGGTGATCTTTAAGATCCCTTCCAACTCTAACCATTCTATGATTCTGTGATTTTCTGCAATAGGGAGAAACCCAGGGGATGGGTCTCCCAGCCAGAGTTCAGCTAGTTGGCATCTGTGTCACCTCTTCCACTGTCCTTAACAGGTGAATTAAGTGACACCACCTTTACGCTCCATGAGTCGTGACTCAGTTTCCCCATCTGTAAAGGAAGTTATGAAATTGTACGTGACACACTAAAAGCGGTGAATGGTAAAAAACTCATCAACTGTGCTACTCACAGCTTGGTGGTGAGCTAATGAGCTTGTCACACTGCCGGCCCAGAGTCTCTGGGTAGAGAAGAAAACTGCTGAAGGTGATAGTCCAGATGGATTGCAAATGCCAAGGCGCAGCAGGAACTGTTGAAAAATAAAAATATTCTCTCAACTCCTCTCCCAGCAGGAACAATACTGCAATTGTAATGCAGATATCCTGCCGAGTCATTCCATCCCTCAGGGCTGGTGAACACTTTGCACGAATCTGCAATGGTAATCATTAGACTATTGCAAATATTAAAGAATACAAATACCAGGTGTCTCTTTATCTGACCTTCAGCTTTACACCCGGTTTCATGAACAGCAAGAAGGTGTGAAAAGCCATAATGATATTATTAATAATATTTGGATTTTCAGGAAACGCTGGTTATCAGTTTGAATTAACTGATTCTCCCCAAATTCCCACACTGTAAAAAAAGGATGGGGAGCAATTCCATTGTTCAAAAGCACCACAGTGAGGGAAGCCTCTAACTTCAAACATGAAACCTAGCAGGCTGTGCTGAAGCTGCAGAGGAATTCAAATAAAGAACATTCAATGACCAGCTCTGGAATGCAGTGAAGGCAGCTAGGTCAACAAGCTCACCGATAAGCGTGCAAGGTGACAAGAGGGGTCCGGCCCAGACTAACCCTGCAGGAACCCAGGGCGATGGAGTAGAGGTTATGTCAGCTTGGTGCCCAGCATTTTCTGGACAACTCTCACCAGCAGAATCTGCAGAAGATGTAATTTAACTGCTTCAGCAGTTTTCACAACAAAGACTCCACTCAGACCAGAGTCATGATTCGGTGCCTTTTCCACTAGACAGCCCTCAGGCCTGTTGCACAATCGTGGTCCTGCACAGCTGAGACAGAGGTGATCTGTGCCCTCTGCTTCGTTTTCCTCCCTGCCACTTCTGATCCTCCTCTGACTCAGTGCAGAGGCTTAAACCGGTTCATGCTGAAGCCATTTCAGACTATGGTCATCTGTAACCACAGAAATTGAGCCACGGCTAGTAATAACACTAAAAGCAAGCAATTGAAACTTTGAAACAAAAACCAAATGTTACCTCAGAGTGATAAGCAGCTATAATAACAGATCTGGCAAGACAGTATTTTAAGGCAAAAATGTGCTAAAGAAATATTTTTGCAGCCTCTTTTGAAATCTCTTTTCTAAAGAAGCTAAAATGTTCATTTTAGGAAAAAGGTCTTGAACATCTGTTTTAAGCAGTTATATTTTTTTCTTCTTAATTAAAACCCCGCTTTTTAAAGGGTTGAAAGAAAAGGGTTTGCAAGCATTTCCATATAGAATAAAAAAAAAAAAAAACCAAAAAAAACAAAAAAACCAAAAACAAACAAACAAACAAAACAACAACAACAAAAAAAGCCCCACAAACCTAACACATTCTTTTATGTGGACAGAGAGCTCCTGTTAAGGCGGTGGTTGAGTAGAGGATACAAAAATAGCTGGTAACGTAAGTATATATAAAGAAATCAGGTGCTAATGATACTGCTCGGCACTGATTCACGACTGCCCTGTGGCTATTCCATGACAGCTCTTCCAGGAGGTGTCTCTAGCAGCCGTGAGTCAGATCCACGCTGTGATGCCAAACCTTCAGCAGGAAACTCCACACAGAAAAACTGGCAGGTATGTCCTTAAAGGCAAAGGAACCAGGGTCTTCCCATACTTGAGCTCTTCCAGCTGCAAGAACAGGTCACAGAAGCAGCTTTGGAGTAAGGGCCGATAAAAGCTGCCTGAGAAGTCTCTGTGTATTGGCACAGGCAAAAACTGGTCAGCACCACAAAGGTACAAAAGGTCGTTGTGAGCCAGTTTTGCTCCTGTTGGTCCTTGAATTGATGTTGGCTCTGACACTCTAGTGATCTTGAACATTTGGGCCTAGAGGACTTTATTGCCTGAATTAAGATCCTGCCCTTGGTTACCTTAGGCAAGGTTAATGACTATAATTTATTAAAAGGCCTATAATGGCTTGTTAAATTATGTTGAAAATGGTAGTTTCATGCAAACAAGTTACAAAGCATCCCAACAAAAAAAAAAGGGTTGCACTGTACTTCCTTTTAAATGGAGCAGTTACAAGCTCATGCGTCTGTCACCTCTTTTGGGCCAAGAACAACTCATTAACATGTACTTACTATATACATGTACCTACTATATACATACAGGTGCTCTATACCTTACGCATTCTCTCACTAGCCTATTGCAAATCTCCTGATATCCAGTGTCTGGAGCTAAGGACAGCCAAAAATGATATCCAAGCCCAGAGCTAACTGTCTAAGTTCCTTCTATAGTTATAAAGAGAAAGAAAAGCTTCAAAAGATCAAAACACCCAAAATGCTGGGAGGTCCAGAGCTGCATAACAGTATCTGGAAGGGAGCTGAGGTCTCCAAACGCTTGACCTTCACTAGGGAATTCCTTGGGAGCTGGAGTCTGACACATGTTCCTGAGCACAGGAATACTTTTCAAGAGTAGAAAAGGGCCACTGTTTTTCTTTTGAACCCCACAGAAGATTGTAAAATTAGCTTTTTTAATGTTATTTTGCATTTGCATGTAGTGACTTTACACTTATTTAAGGGCCTGAATATTGCTTTCATTTGATATGAGGCTTTTTTTATATACCTTTTTTCCAGTCAGGAATGCCTCTCCCACTCCAGTTTTAGAGGAGTACATGAGAGCAGCGCCCTGACCTTAGACACGGAGCTATTAGTGCAAGATCTGGTACTAATTGTCACACCACCTCTTCCATCTGTCTTGGCGCAGCATCAAGAGGAAAAGGCAAGGAGGGAAAAAAGCAGTAACAAATGTGCTTTCATTCCTCACTTTTAAGGGTGAGATTTCCGTTTTACGGGGAGAGCTCTCAAATTATTTACTATCAGAGCGTGATACCTTTAATGGTACCTCCTTCCACCAAGAGAACAAATTATTCTGTAAAAACGCCAGTCCCTTGCTCATTGCCACTGCCAGCTGCATGCAAGTACAAAATTACAAAGCACTCACTTAGATGAAGTGAATACTTCATTAAACAATTAAGCAATAAGGCAGAACAAAGGCTGTGGTTTCCATGCCTTGGTCTGTAATTGTATCCTACAGCATTAGGAGAACCAATGCTCAAGCACAAGGTTGCAATTTAGGGTAGGATTATCCTCTAATAGCCTTCTCCTGTGAGATTAGAGAATTGCCACAATAGGGGATTTTTTTTTTATCCATCAATGGCAATATAAAATACATGATTTGTCCTTGAAAATCTGGAGGTGAGGATTTCCATCCCTCTCTCCTCCCATCTTCTTGCTAAAACACCTCGATTAGAAGCATTTATCTCTGCTTTCACTTTCTGAAGCATGACGGTTATCCACCCAGCCCAGTTTCTATGAAAATACTGTATACAGAAACTCAATTCATAAATAAATATCACTGAGTGTCCCCAAATATTCTGAGGACGCTTGGAGCCACCTAGGTGAGGTGGCTGAGGATGGAAAATGTGCAAGCCACAATGTTGGTTACAATTTTGCTGAAATTTTCTGTTCACCTCACGCAGCACGTGCATCTAATGAACTTTCAGGTCAAACTGAGAGTCACCTACAGAGATAAGGCAGAGGCAGGTTTAGATGGCTGATAAGCAGAGATTGTTTGGATTGCAGATGAAATTTAAATGTCTAAAGTCCATCTGCATTCCACTACAGAGGTCTATACCCCTTTCTTGATCTAGTAAAAGCCCGATTCAGCTCCTAATGAAATTACCAGGATTTGGTCCACTGATTTCGAGCTGACCCTGGACAGAGCCCACAGCTCTACCAGAATCCCTATCCCGGATGCCAACAGCAGGTCCTTCCCTGAAACATGACAGATAAGGAGTCCCTCCATGCTGCTCTCCTTCTCCATAAACCATTTGGTTCTGCTGAAACAGAAAATACAGCTCAAATGCAAAACGTGGCTCACTGTATGACAGGACACCCTGTCCTTGGGAACTGGAATTAAGATCATTCCAACTTATACCACGGGCCAGTGGAAGACCATTAGAGGAATTAACTTTCAATTCTAACAGGAATCAAACTAGACATTAAAAAAAAAAAACAAAACCAAAAAATAAAACCCGAAAAACCCCACAAAACCCTCCACAAAACCAAAAAAAAAACAAGCCCCAAACTGTAAAACCCCACAGGAATTTTAAAAAGACAAGTTCATTTCCAAGTATACATATTTTATGCTCTCACAGAACAAATAATCTCCTATATTTCTGTGGTTCTACTTGCATTCCTCCCCTTTGGAAATAATATGATTAATATTTAATTCAATTCAGTGACCTATGTCTTCATTCCCCACAGGAAAATGAGTTGCATCCATTTCAAACTCGCTGACACTGGTAAATAACTTGCTGGTCTATAGACACTGGGATGTATGGGAGAAGAAACTATCATTAAATGTCAGAAAACATAGGTTTTAAGTAGCAGAAGCCAAGGAACAGCTATTAACTATACTCTGCTATTGCATTAATGCTAGAGAAACCTGGCAAAATTGGGTCACTTTGAACCAGATACTCCAAAACCAGCAGAAGGCAGTCCCACCCTCCTCTGACCAAAACATGGGGAAAGGGAAGTATTTGTTCTGAGAGTAGGATCTGCTGAAGGAAAATATGAAGGATTGGATTCAATAAAGAATTTAGGAGCCGAAACTAGAATTTAAGTGCAACTGAGATACTGAATGCCAAAAATACACACCAGCTCCCCTTTCTCTTCCCCCCAGCTGAACTGCAGAAAAACCTTGGGGACAATACACCTCAAGAGGTAACTCCACACCTGCAAATCTTGTCTCAGCAGTGAAGTGCACTAACACCAGAAGTAAGGTCAGAAGTTAGGTCCAACTTACTGGACAACTCACCAGTATATCTATCAGAGTAGACTTTGGAGCCACCAGCAAGGAAGAGAGACATAGCTTGATGGAGAGTGAAGGCATAAAGGCAATATGGAGAGTTCTGGAGAAACAGAGGGGTGAAGAAGCACCGGTGGGGTGGGGATAATGATGGAGGAGGCAGAAGGAATGGTTTGGGGACAGTGAGATGGCCTCAGCAACACAGGAAGGAGATAAGGTACTAAGGAGAGAAGGGGACAGGGTGGAATCTGGGGATCAAGAAGACAAAAGGAAGAGTGTGCAGGCTGGCTGGAAAGAAGTTAATAACCATAGCTCTCAATGCCTCTGGGTCTGCTTCTGTACTGGTACAGAACAGCACTGGCCACAGTAGCTTCGAGCTATTTCTCAATTAAGTTAGAACATAACCTGGAAATTAGATATTTTTCTGGCTTAATTGCAAATAGGACTAAATGCTAAAGGTGTTCCTAGAGAGTTCCTAGTAAATGTTGACTGTCTCTGCTCTCCACAGATCCTGTCTTGGCCATTTTTTACAGCAAATGATAGTATCTCAAGTGCTTGTCTAGGAAAAGTCAGTCCAGAAGACTCAGTTGTCTCTCAGCTATCTGATTGTTCTAACTCATCTCTCAATTTCCACACTTACACCCAAATCACTCAGGGGAGGAATGGAAGTTACTCTCTGCAGCTCAGAGGATAGGAGATAAACCTCACATCTTTTCTTATGAGAAAGTTAAAACTTTCAGGTTTTTTGAAGCTTGGCTCACCACTTTTGGAGTTCCATAATTCTGTCCCTATGGCAAAAGATCTGGTTTCAGAGGTTGCTGTCTGTCTCCTTCAACCTAAAGCTTGGTTTTGTCCCACGACACTTAAAGTAAATGGAAAAATATCTGGGTTAAAAAAATAAAAATATACAAGCTCCTTCCAAAAATGTTAATAGAATCATAGAACACCCCAGACTGGAAGGGACCTCAAAAGACCACCTTGTCCAGCCCTTCATGGGAAAGGGAGCCTGGATGAGATTATTTAGCACCCTGTCCAGTTGCATATTGAAAATCTCTACCAGGCCACTGGTGAGGTTGTCCCAGTGCATGATTGTTCGCACTGTAAAATAGGTCTTTCTTACATGAAGATGAAAACTTCTCCTGGTGCAACTTGTACTCCTTTCCCCTTGTCTTCTCCATGTGCCTTCTTGTGAAGATAGAGCCTCGTCCCTCTTTGTAGCAGCCCTTTGAGTACTGGAATACTGTGATGAGCTTCCCTCTGAGCCTTCTCCTCTTCAGGGAGAAAAGACATAACTCCATCAATCTTCCTCACAGGGCAGGTTCTCCAGCCCTTTGATGATCTTTGAACCCTCTCCAGTCTGTCTGTGCCTTTCTTAAATAGCAGAGACCCAAACTGGACACAAGCACTCTGGCTGCAGCCTGACGAGCACCAAGTAGAGTGGTTGATCATGTCTCTATCTCTGCTAGTAATGTCCCTGGAGATGCAGTGCAGGATCCTTTGCAGGTCTTCATTGCTGCAGAGGTGCACTGATGACTTGCGTTCAGCTTGTTGTCCACCAGGACCCCCAGGTCCCTCTCAGCAAGGCTGCTTCCCAACCACACAGATCCTGGCCTGTACTGGGCTCTTGGGTTATATTGTCCCAGTTGCAGGACTTTACGCTTGCCTTTGTTAATTTTCATACAGTTTGTGCTAGCCCACTCTACCAGTCTGTCCAGATGGCTCTGCCTTCTGAAACGTCCACCTCACCACCTAGTTTAGTGCCATCAGCAGAGTTGGTGAGGGTACTCTCAGTCCCATCATCCACTATCGAACAGCATGGGGTGTGGCATCGATCCCCGGGGAGACCCCACTTGTGCCAGCCAGCCAGCCCGAGTAAAGACTGATCACCATCCTCTGAGTGTGGCCTGGAAGCCAATTTCTCACCCATCTTGCAGACCACCCATCTCACCTGTATCTTGGATGTTTTGCCGTCTTTATTTTAATCCTGAATACTACACAGACCTGACCAACAGCACCACAAAAGCCATTGAACAGGTACGAGAGAGGCAGCAATGACATCTGGGCTGGGACATCAGCTGAGTCACAAAAAAATCCCAAAGTTTTGATCACTTGGAGTTTATCCTGCTGTTTGAAGATTCATTCTGCCAGGCAGGCCCGGCAAGGTAAGGCATGCTGTGACACCAAAGCCTTTCACTGGCTGTTTTTGCAACTGCCTTGCCAAAAAAAGGACGTGGTCAATCATGAGGAAAAGTTGTATAAATGAGTCATGAAGCATATCTTGTGTGGGATTACTAATTGTAAACAAGAACAAGAGTAACTGTACGCTACCTGCTATTTGTACAATACTTTGTACATTCAGCCATGGTCTTGTCTTGAGGTTTCCAACAGCCACGCTTACACAAACAAATCATAATACCGTGTTTATCACAACAGTAAGTCAACTAGAATGACCATAAACGTAACTCAACCTTCACTTTAGCTAAACGCTGTATCTTTCATGGTTATCTCGTATCCCAGGGCAGGTTTATTCCCTATTTTGTCTATTGATTGCCTTATGTTCAAAACATAAATTACCAGCTTTCTAAAACATGGTTGTTTTTTTTTTACTTTATATACACTGCCTTGCACAAGAGGACTCTATTTTACTTGGGAGCTTTTCAAGCCTACTGACATTCAAATGAAAAACAGATAGTCTTCCATCATTTTGCATTTTCTGATTGCTCAGTTCTACCAATTGCTTATCAAATCCAGGTCATGTGCAGAG